>JARKIC010002467.1:0-60760 GCA_029378375.1 Mycena olivaceomarginata
GTCAGACATTTTTCTGCTCACGTGACACATCTCCAGTGTTTGGTGAACAGTGTTATCACAAACAAAACACAAGTACGCTACACTCTCATCAAACTCTTTATAAAATTATGCCGTATTCTTGGCGCTCCGTTTAAGGAAGGTGTTTTTTTTTTCTCCGAGTTCTGTTGAAATTCAGTTCTTTATTGATGGCTATGTCCAGATCGCGAATCCCGTGTTCTTGGCGCTCCGTTTTAAGGAAGGTTTTTGGTTGTGTGTTCTTTTTTCTCCGAGTTCTGTTGAAATTCATTTTCTTTATTGATGGCCAATGGCGCTCCGTTTTAAGGAAGGTGTTTGGTTGTGTTTTCTTTTTTCTCCGAGTTCTATTCAGTGATTCCGGCAGAGGAGAAGGCGCGCTCTGAGGAAACCGAAGACGCCATGATTGCAAGGTAGTCGCGGGCCAGAGATCCCCAGACAGGATAGCGATCGTAATTGAGCTGTAAATAATGACTGTTAGATTGATAGGTGGATGTGCAATTCATGCTTACCCCCCACCACTCAATCGTGGACATTCCCTCTGGGACAGATTCTCGCGCCGCCATATAGCCCTTGTATTCGTCAAGCCAGGGTCGCAAGGGGTCGATGTGCGTGGCCGCAAGATCAGACATGGTTTCGGTCCTCGTCCAGAGGTGTAACAGCGCGTCTCCGCTTCGTGGACTGGGCCGCCTTGGATTTTTTCGTCGTCCCGATTGTCTGCACAGTGACAGAGTGAATCTCGAGGTAGCGCTCTTTGAACTATAACAAGTTCAGTGGATAGCAAGGACATTTTCCATTAAGAATTTACTGTCTCCTCCATGTTTTTGATCACTCCGGTCTGAAGTGCCTCAGGCCAGTGCTTTTCAAAGTAAGAAAACTTTTCACGGGGATCAAGAACTGTCCGGATTAGATTGCGGCTTTCAGGACAACAAAACGGAATCGTACCCATTGCAAACATTTAAGAGTTGGAGTTCGGCGACTTCTGATAATATTCGTCGACCTTCTGCAGCGCCTTGTCTATGGCATCGTGGAATACGGAATATTTGGGCTTCGTTGATTTTACTGTCCACTCCGCATACAGCTTCTCGAGCGCGGGATTTGGATGGCCATGGAGCAGGAAAAATGCAAATCCTTGAAACCGAGTACAGTGCGCCTCACCAGGTCACGACTGTGTAAAATGATGGCAAATTTGAAACCGTATCTACTGTGGGCACAATATGTTTGTTGATCCAAAACCATGCTTAAAACACTTGCATAGGGTGACCTGTCTGTGTGGTGTGCAGGAATAATTGCTGGGACTAAATTAAGTTTTTTGACCATCGAAAAAACGACACATGACGTAAGCATATCCTAATCGGGAAACAGCTCCGCGATAAGAGTTGTGCGGCTCGCACGCTTCTGCCATGACACACCTGCAAGCACTCCAAACATGAGGAACAGTTTCCTAGTAATCAAATGGACTGAAGAAGTAAGTCTACTGGATGAATAAATGTCTACACAGTCTAAGCACCGGCGGATTATCTCTTCGTCCTGTGCGATATAGGCAGGGACCCGACGGTGCGATGAATATTTCTTGACTGCATATGCAGCTTGCTTATATTCAAACCAAGTCTGTGAAATAATTGATTCAGAAACAGCTTGTTTAAAAGGTAAAGGCAAGAAAATTACCTGTAAGCATCAAGATATCTCCAGCAGTGTCGAAAGTATCGGCGGATGTTGAGAGTACTGACATGATCCAAGCACTGTGGTACAAGCTCCTTTGCACGAGGGAATGTTCCATCAGCGAATTCACGGAAGCCTGCACACAAATGTCAACTAAATGTTTATAAACAAATAAAGACTCACGGCACTTCGCCTGACCCCAAACCATTTCGATCGGGTTCAGTTCACAGTGAAATTTGGGTAAGACAGGCATTTGTGGCCTGCCTTCTCGATTATGACCTGGAGCAATGGTTTTTCCGCCAAGAAATCAGGCTGGAATGATAAAACACGTTGCATGCAGCAAGTCTTGCTGCGCTCCAAATCCTCTGTCTCAGTCTCTGAGACACTGCGGCTGCCCATGGCCGGCATTCCGGAGCCCTCAATTTCGTCTTGGCGGGCTTTTGCTTCCTTCGCAGCCTTGTCTCGTGCTGCCTGGGATTTTTTTGCACTCTGCACACACCCCGAGCACTCGACCATTCTTGGTGTCAAGTGTCTTGAGCAGATCGCGTTCCTTGAGAACCTGTTCCATCCCTTTCGCTTGGCAGGCCAGTGGATTCCCTTTTTCATCCTTTCCTTCGAAGTCAGCTGGATACACCATCTGCTGGGCCTGCCCGGTGGTCGGATTTATGGTGTCATGCATTTTGGGTTGAGCACCACCTGGGCCGCGATTCATTTTCTGTGCTAGAAGAGCATCAGAAGCGAAGGCCTCGTGTGCAGAAGAGCAGTCGAAGATGAAAACAGCGACACCATCAGGATGCATGACTTCAAAGATGCGAATTGCATCCCGAGTCTGTGGACAATGTAAGCAACTAAATGAGCAGAAAGAGGTCGAAAGAAAAACCTGAAGAATAAGTTGAGGCATGTCCCACCATGGGTCATGGTTAGCTCCAGGGTGAATTATCCTTCTGGCATCAAAGGATGCAAGTCTGTATTCAGTAAATCCAGCAGGGGGTGCAGGGAAAACTGCATCAACATGTTCTGCTGCAGTGCGTCCCACAGTTGTTGCGGTCCGTGTGTTCTTACCCTTCTTTTTCTGGGTTTTCTTTGGCGCTGCAGCAGTCTGAAGTGCTGCAGGAATTGCCAAAACATTAGTGTTTGACTGGGTGGCGGCTGCAGGAGCTACTGGAGCCGATGACACAGAAGGAGAACTTGTGTCGTTGCATAGGGGAACAACAGGAGCTACAGGAAGTTTCATCTGCTCTGCTATCTGTTCAGGGGAGAGACAGAGACGACCCGAGTGCTCAATAATGAAGTCCGATACGTGAACAATTCGTCCACGACTTTTGTTACGCAGGGGCTGTTCGCCCTCACGCATCCAAACAAAACCGGATTGGTCGTTGGCGTGGAAGCAACACTCATCGTGATAAATTGGATAATAAATCTTGCCCCCTTCTTCAATAACGGGTGCTATTGGGGTCAGAGTCACGTCGTCGTATGTGTGGCAGAAACTGTGGATTGTGTCAGAAAGTTTAAATAGATAAAGAGACGCACTAACGGCAGGACAGAATGATACATATAATTGATAAACTGCTTTCGTGCTTCAACAACATCGGGTCGTTCGTGACCATCAACGTAAATTCCCTTAACAACTCTGCGCATGGAGAAGCCCAGCTTTTTGAGCCAGCGCACTGAGGTGCTAATGGAAATGGTTTCTGAGATCTTCAGCTGGGGAAGTAGAAACTCGTTCACATAGCGGCGCAGTTTCTCTGGTTTAATCTATGACGGAAATTAGCACAAAATGTTAATGCAGGGGGGGGGCTCGCGCCGGCCCTTCGGGTCCACCTTCTTCAACTTTGAAAATTCCGTTAGACCAGCTGCGAAGACCTTCCTGGACTTCGGGGAGATTGAGAAGGGATGGATGTACCGCTCCCTTCCCTCTTCGTGACTCAGGGAGTGTCCCATTATCAAGTAAAAAGATGGCCATTTTGCGAAGCTGCTTGGCATAATATGGACCTTTTCCAGCAGCGTCGGCAGCAGTGAGACTTGCATCAGTTGACGGCCGGATTCTGGGCATCTCAGCACGCATCTTCTCGCGCTCCCGAGGCGGCGCATCTGAGATCTGCTGGTGGAGCCGCCGCAGTTTCTGAGCATGGCCAAGACGGAATCCATTGTAATGTTTGAGAGCCTCCAGATCAAACAGACGGTTGACCGCCTGAGTGTCGCTAAGAGCTCTCTTGGGTTTGCGAAGCTCTTTCTCATTCCTAGTTATGAGACCCTTCAGGCGCATGTGAAAGTCCTCCGGCGAATTGATAGACCCCGACTCTTTTGGAATTTCCGAGTTTTCGGTGTCCGCTGGATCCAGGAGACCATCAAGTTCGTCAGTTTCTTCGGCTGCAGGTTCAGTGAGTCCATTATCAGAGTCACGAGAATCAATCTGAGGCAGAACAGCAGTAGGGATTTCTGCCTCAAGGGGAACAGAAACCAGAGGCATAGAGGACTGTGGCTCAACAGCAAGATTGGAGGCCATCCAAGACATCTGCTCATCAATATGCGAGGCAGCAGGAGTTGCTGTTTTGGGAACATTGACCTTTTGTAACGTAAACAACAAGTTGAAGGAATGAACGAGGCCCTACTTCAACATTCATCTCTGAATATTCTGAGAACAACTCAGCATCTAGGACCAACGGCGGTGGGCCCGTGTCATCACCTGGCTGGTCAATAATCTGGAAAGATGAATATCTGCACACTGAAAGAACAGGACAACTGACCTCAATATCTGAATCAATATCCGCCGCCGGAATCTCTGTTTGACAACTGATCTCAGTGATAGGTGGCGGCAGTGGTTTTTTCTGTTTCCCTGAGGTCAGAATCCTGACTCAAAGTGAATCACTAACAGTAAAGAATGTTGCGATGCTTTGCTGCCCAATTTTGTCCCTGCTTTTTTTTGTGAAGCCATTTTTATTGCGATAAATTGCCGAACGACTTGTCCCCAGTGCACGGTCATGCACCAGATCCCAGTCCTCTCGGGGTATTTTACTGATGGGAGCCTTTGAAGGACAGTTACTGAGTGAATTTTAAAGTTCTCTTGTGTCCCACCTCGCTGGATTCAGCTTCCAAATCATCACGTCCATGCTTGGAACCGGTTGCGACATCCGGATGATGAGTCGGGATATCTACATATGTGGGATCCGCCTTCAGATTTCTCCTCTTTTGGTTGCTTCTCGCGCCTTTGCAGCGCTGCGCTTCCCTGTCAGCGGCGGCATGAGAGTGGGGAGAAGATGATGGACGCAGACGTGTTATTGATTCTCATGTCATTTTCAATGGTTACCGGTTCATTGGGTCAATCACGGCACAAAAAACAAATTTAGGCGGAGATTGGGCCGAAAAAACGACACACCGTGGGAAAAAGTGAGTTTGGGGTGCCAATCGCATTCTTTTGGCGAGGTTCACAGCTAAAATCATATTTTCGAGCTCTAATTTGAATTACTAAAAGCGGCAGACACACCGCCGGTTCCTCAATTTAACAGGCATTTAAGTTAGCTACGCTTCGTTAAATACATTCAACCACATAATACGGCCCGAAACTCAATTTGGTATATCTGATTTAGGACTTGACAAAATCAAATATTATATGTTTTACTATATTTAGAGAAGCGTAGCTAACTTAAAATGCCTGTAAATTCAAAACCCGGCACTTTGATTGGCTGCCAATGAGTTTAGTGGGCATTTAAGTTAGCTACGCTTCTCTAAGTATAGTAAAACATATAATATCTGATTTTGTCAAGTCTTAAATCAGATATATTAAATTGGGTTTTGGGCCACATTATGTGGTTTGATATACTTAACGAAGTGTAGCTAACTTAAATGTCTGTTAAATTGAGGAACCGGCGGTGTGAGAGCGGTGGCGGTGAGGTGATGAGGCGCACTGTATGGTCGTTATTGATTCGCTAATTACGACCGTAAATAGATTATTTTGGATGGCCATGGAGCAAGCTCAAACTGCAAATCTTTGAAACCAAGTATGGTCAGTCATTGATCCGCTAAATTACGACCACGAAGCCCGGGCTTGGCGGGCCGGCCTGGGCTTCAACTTGGTCAAGCCCAAGCCCTGAGCCCGCTGAGGCCCTATGTCGGGCCTGGCCCGGCCTGCTGGGCCCAGAGCTCGGCCTGGCGGGCCTAGGGCTTGAGGCCGGGCCCGCAACATCACTACCTGTAATACACGGGCGACGCACATTACAGGAAGTTCGGGGCCTCCATCAGCACCAATCCAGCTGTATTTCAGCCTACAGGCACAAAGTACGAGTTATCTACAATGTCCCGATTGCCTGGAGATGGTGCTTGGTGCTTGGATTTGGGGGTCCAGTGTCGAAGACCTGGGTCTGTGACTCATGTGGCAGTGGGTGGGGTTCGAAGCACCAGAAACGGCGATGGTACAGCCGTGTAGTAGCTAGCGGGAAGCGAACGAAGAGAGAATTGATGGATTGATGTGGGCTGTGAGGTCGGAAAGAACGGCCCGCCGCTAGGGGTGGGAATCTCCTTCCCTTTATGGCAGGAGGGGAAGGGGGGGGGGTCCAGCTGGAGGCCGAAAAAAACTTTTCGACCCCATATCCGATTTTCGAATCCCGCTACCCCCTTGAAGGAGGTGGCATCTCGCCAGGCCTCGGCTGCTCGGCGCAGTTCATCAACATCTCTCGGTTTCCAGTCCGGGTGATCAAACTCCGAACGGTACATGGTCGAGATGCCGTAGCACTGTACTGATTGGCACGCAAGATTACTACAAAATTTATGGACGAAGGAACATAGATATTACTTGAAATGTGGTAGGCGGCTGGTGGAAGAAGGACCAGTACCGGAAATGGCGATGATGATGGTCGCGGACAAGAAGCGCGCCTTGCGCGGCCCTCGCCTTTGAAGTCCGCGTCACGATCACGTGCTCTTCTCTTGCAGCGGGCATTGCGAGCCCAAATCCCAATAAATTCCAATGAAATAAAATGTAAGTGGGTGACTTCCCGTAAGCATTAAATATTCGTGAGGAATATTTTCGCAATTTCCGCCGTGATGCCGAGCAACCTGTCAGGACCCCATCAATTGCATCACCCGAAAGCGGCAGCGATTTATTCTCGCATCAGTCGAAATATGTTGAATCTAGACGAGGGGTAGGGACCCCTCGTCTAGACTTTCTTTTCCTCGAATATCTCTTTTGGGCCAGAACTGATTAATCGTCACTCATTGTCACTCTGGTCACAAACTCTCTGCCCATACCTGCATACCACTGGCGCAAGTATCGCTGATTTCTCAAGGTCCTGACATTGCCCCGAGTACCCTACATTGACTGCAGACGAAAAATCCGCTCTTTTAGACCCATTTTCCACCGTAATTCATATCCCAGTGTAGCCCAGTGCATAAAGTCATTTTTGAGAAGATCTGTTCCAACGACGTTATCGCGCTTCCTCGATATGTCAACACAGTGCTGAGACATTCTGGGGTGAGCTGTTTGGTTGTTTATGCACCATCAATGTATAAAAATATTATTTTTCTTGCGGGAAACACAGATGGCGTGAATATCCAGCCCACTGATCGTATCACTGGCACCCTCGGTTAAGCTCAAAAAATGTGCCGGAATATTTAAATCTTATGGGAAGTCACCCAGTATCCTTCATTTTTCAAGTAATTTCATGCTACCATGACCATTTTTTGATAGCCTGTGATTCCGCAAAGTCGATTTTTCAGAATATGCCAATTTATTTTATTGCGGAACATCAAGACAGGTGTGGTATGGTTTAAAATGTTCATACGAGCTTGAAATTGCTTAACACTGATGCTACAATTTTGTTTGAAGAGATTCGACCCAGAAATGACCCCAAACCACCGCGTTCATTATTTTTCGCTGCCACTGTATGTTGTTCACCAGACGACGGAGGGCATAGATGGTGTTTCAACCGATTTCCCGATGTAAAACATTGTTTGTGTTGGCGCCCGAGTTCTTCGGGTTAATTTCCCTGAAACTTGGTGACAGGCTCAGTTGGATCATCGTTATTAATTTCAGGACCGAACAAAATTTGTGGAATGTGTCCGACAGCCGAAATGCTCCGAGCGGTGTTTCAACCGGTTTTTGATGGAAACAGATTCAAAACAACAACGGTGTCATGACTTCAGGCTTGATCAGAGATCTTACCACGCTGATTACTCACTCTCCCTGGGTGTTGGCAACAGCAGACGCTCATCTCTCATCGCCGCACATTCGGTCCTGCGTCCAAATCTAAACAATGAATGTTAAACATATTGGGGCAACAACTCACCGACCCGTAAACTCGCTTGCAGTCGGCTCTTTGACGCGGTTGAAATTGGATGCATCATTCAATAACCCCTACCACAGGTATTTATTCGGTGCTTTTCTTCCAGGCCTGCCGAGTGCCGCGCACAAGGCGGAGACCAGCACTCATATGAAGTGCTTCCGCTGTTGCAGTGATACACGCTCAACCAGTCAGAATTTCCCCCAGAACACGGATTATTAGACAGGCGCTAGATGCGACGTGGGGTTGTAAGCCGAGAAAGATGCGCGGAATACTCGACGGCGCGAGGCACGGGATGCGATGTGGGGTTGTAACCCGATAAATGCACGGAATACACGACGGCACGAGGCACGGGATTTGAATGCCCGGAACACTCGGTGGATGGGAGAACTTGAATAAGACCGTCGTATTCACAGCCAACGCATTTGGATTCCTTCTCGTCCAACGTCTCAATTTGGGGATTCGTTTATTGGTCCCAATTCATCCCCATCGGTAACTACATAGATTGTCCAATATGGCTGTGTCTTGTCCTCCTGTCTCTATCAAACGCCCACCCGCCTTCTCATGTATCAGCAAGGCCTGTACTACCTGCCGCCTCGGAATGAGTGCCTTCTTTGTTCGGACTGCGGTGGTTCGACGTTTATGGTGAACTCCGAGGAAAGTGCTTCCCTTCCAATGATCGTTCTCATCTCACTGTCCTCAGCCGCACAGTTCGAGGGCTAACTATTCCTGAAGCAGTTCCCTTGTCTTGACGATGCCAAATCTTTTATCGCGGCCGTGTACAACCGCCGCGTAAAAGAATCGTTCGGCGAAAGTGGAGACCGCGAGGATGGAGCACATATTTATGAATAGCCAGTAATGATTCGATTCCAGATAAGAATTACAGGCATTTACCTAGGCACACCCACGAGCGAGGCACAGATTCAATTACCCCAGAAACTTAACCTGTGCGAGGGAAGTCGGACCTCCGGGGTACACCAAGTCAGCCTCGACACCGCGGAGACGTCCGCGTCCAGCGTGTATCCGCACACAGCAGCACTAGGACGAGGGGAGCACGGTGCAGTTAAATTTGAGGGAATTGGAGGAGATCTGAAAGAGGTATGGTCAGTCAAGTCAAAAAGTCAGAGTTTCTTTATACACACCTGCAAGTTGGCGTCGGCGCCGACGTCGACGTCGAGACGCCCGCCTCCTGCGCGTATCCACAGTGTCGCTGGAAGCAGGGGCAGAGGCGGCAGGTGAGTTTGAGGTGATTGAGGGTCACCTCCAAGAGTTACGGTCATTTGAGTGCCAATGTCGGAGTTTGACATGCTCACCTGCAAGTCGGCATCGACGCCGACATCGACATCGAGACGCCCGCCTCCAGCGCGTATTCACAGCATCGCTTAAAGCAGGGGCAGAGGCGGCAGGCGAGTTTGAGGTGATTGAGGGTCACCTCTAAGAGTTACGGTCATTTGAGCGCCAATGTCGGAGTTTTGACATGCTCACCTACAAGTCCAAACCCCTACCTGAGCTCATTTGCACTCGTGCTTGAAACCCAGAGCGGTATGAACGGTCAACCAACGGCACAATTGCGAGGTCTGCACTGAGGGGAGAGCGGGTGGGACGCTGAGATCTCGATCGGCGAGGCGGGGGCTTCACTCATGAGGAGAGCAGAAGACAGGGGAGCACCAATTGGGCCAAAAAATTGGGACCAAAAAAAGGTCCCTGATATTTGCCCCACAAAAAACTCCTGAGTGGAAACGCTGAGTGGAAACGAGTTACAACGCGTGTCGACGCATTGGCACAAATAAAATCTCAACGGGTTGTCACGAGTGGACACGCATTGAAAACACGTGCAAATAATAGCCACCCACCGTACTCTGTGAATTCAAAAATTCAAATGTGTTGGTCCATCCGTTGGAAACGAAGTTGTAACGCGTCGAAACGACGTTCAACGCGTGACCACGACATTCAACGCGTGGCAACTCGTTCCCACGCGTTACAACGCGTGCCCATTCACTTCAACTGGACTTTTGTCCAGTCAAGCCTGGTATAATAATTGCTCGTGAAATCTTCCTTTGGCCATGTCAAGCATTTCAAAATGGGAGCCATCCCAACGGACTTCTATTCTCATTACACGCCAACGGTGCGCTGAAGCACGCATCGCGGCTCACGAAATCGGGTCAATTCTCCTGCGAGTCCAGCACCAGTCCTACTCATTGGCGGCTTTGAGCGCTGTATCAATGAGGAATTGACGCTTTGGCAGGCGGAGGGGATTGGTTACTTTGCAGTGCGCCAAGTAACTATCCATTGCCACGCAGTCCTCGACATTTGATAACGGCTCCCAGATCACGTCACCATCCGTAAACACAACTTGAAACATCAAATTGCGTCCAGCCCATCGGTGACCGTTGAAGCACGCTACTTCCGTCTCGCCCTCGGCATTTGTTGGCGTTGCCCAACCAGTTCCGCGATGGAAGAAGGCAGCTCGTACTCATGGTGAAAGCTTGACGGGTCTGCGGAACAATTTTCCTTTGGCTCCAGTCAGTATCTGCGGGAC
Organism: Mycena olivaceomarginata; assembly: GCA_029378375.1. NCBI lineage: Eukaryota > Fungi > Basidiomycota > Agaricomycetes > Agaricales > Mycenaceae > Mycena > Mycena olivaceomarginata. The sequence continues at coordinate 10,486 of JARKIC010002467.1, forward strand.
TGAGAAAAAGGAGTACGCACCTTTGATTCCAACTCTTCCAAGTCCCAGAGGGCTCCCAGTTTAGCCCATATTTCTTCTATGGACACCAAATGCCCGGTATCGTTGTGGATTAATCCTCGAATATTGAGGACGTGAAAATGTCTGTGAAGGCCTATTGGGCGGGCCTTCGTCACAGCGCGAAAGAAGGCTATCTCCCCACCAACAGTGAATAGGAATCCCGATGGCTCTTCATGATACCGAGGCATAGGGCCTGCAGGCTGAGATGACGGGGTAGATTGTTTGTTCTAGATGATCATGCGTGATGTGTGTCACTGTTTTGGCGTAAGGTGGTGTCAGAGATGCCATCAAAGTTCATTGAGACTTCAAAGTTTTGGTGGCCCGCCTGGACAACAAGAATCAAAGAAAACAGCCTGGTGAACATTCATGTATGGTTTTCACCCATGTAGCTGCAAAATGGCGTTGGGTGTGCTTGAGAGTATAGCCATCAGACATGGCATCAAGTGGAATTTCGCCACCCATAAATTGGGGGTGCTTGCTCCCCCCATCTGTCCAAAGATCCCGAAATTCATATGGCTGTGCAGCAGACAACGAGATTACGCTCGACCTCACCCAAGCATATGCCTTGCCCAGTCAGGGTCTTGTGTGCGCAACCGCGTCGCTGGCGCTAGGTGTTGTGGAGGACGATGACGACCCGATATATGTCTTTAGAGTTTCTCGCATTGAAGCCGTGCCTCTTATTTGTTAGCGAAAGAATGGACTTCCCGTGGCGTCGCAGTTCTCAATCAGCAGCGTATATCGTTCGCCAAGAAAAGTGGATTCACCGCGATCGGCGCCCGGCGAAATCAACGATCAACGAGATCTTGACCCCCTATATGCTCATTCCCTCTCCCCTCGTTCTTCATTGCCTCCAAGCAGGCTGAAAAATGCACTCTGCACCCATATAACGTGTATTTAACTTCAATTGACACAGTTCGGGGCTTCGATCATGCACCTGTCAGTGTCCACCCTAAGGCCTAAGGCCTTACCCTGTTCCTAAGGCCTAAGGCCTTAGTTAAGGCCTTAAACTAAATCGAAAATTTTGGATGTTTGAGAGAAGGCCTTAGGAATCACGTGCTCCTCGGCAAATAAAATAAAATATTTGATTTAATCTGATCACTATTTTGATTGCACAAATCCTTCAAAGGTCAAGCCCTTTGGCAATGTCGGCTACCATTTAACTGGTTAAATCAAAGCCTGGAAGAGCTCAAACAGCTAACCTTGCAGCAATTTGAGAATCCCCCCTGGAATGAGCATGGGCCAGGCTTTGTTTTGCTTTTCCATGTAAATTGTGAGCTGGGAGCAATGAGCTGGCACTCCATGATTGTCCGCATTATCACTTTTTTAAGTCCTAGAAAAAAATTCCTTTTTTGGACCTAAGGCCTGGTCTCAGGCCTAAGGTCCAAGGCCTTAAATGAGCGTAAGGCCTTAACTCACCAGAAGGCTCTCATTTAAGGCCTTAGGGCGGACACTGGCACTGCCACCTGTCCCGTTTAGGAAGGATCGGCCATCATGTTGGTCGTGTTTGGCAGCATCATTATCCATAAAAGTTGATATCGCAGGTGAGGATATAACTTATATGACAGTCTGAGCATTTAAATGCGTGTTTGAAAGTGTTAAGAGTTGTCTGAAGGGCAAACAGTCAACATTATAGCGGGAACGACGGGTCCTAATCAATTATTTCCTTATTTGGACGTCACGTGGTAGGGTGGTTCCCAGAAAGAGTCGATAATAATAAAAAACGGCATAAGGTATTTTTTTTTGTTTTCCGTACCCCCTTGGATGTGTATGCCCTTCAAATTTCGTGAGTTCCTGGAGGAAAAGAAAAGGGATCAATCAATATATCTTGCCTGACCCCCAATGCCGGGACCCGAATGCGTGCTTCCGCCGGGCCCAAGCAATGCTGGACTCCCTCCTACCAAAGTGGAATCCGATGCTACCTCAACCGGAGGACTGACATTGGATTAATACCTCCACCAGACGAAGAAACGAGAACCTTCGACCCAAGAGTAACAACTCACGGAACACTGGCTGACACCTTCCGCATATTCACGAATGGCGTTGACGGCGGCGAGGCGGCCCCGGACACAAATTTGTCTATACCGATGGATCAGCACAGGACAATGACCAAGAAAATGTCAAGGCAGGCAGTGGAATTTTCTTCGACCTGGCCATTCGCGTGCCGGACGAACTCGATCCATCCTATCAGGTTGCTGGGGTACTGGACATCCGAAAAGCAGGCCAGGCGTGCCCGAGGGACATACCCATGACGATCATGAGTGACTCAAGGTACTTAATAGACGGACTGACCAAAAATCTATCCAGATGGGAAGACGAAGGCTTCTTTAATGTCTCCAACGGCCTGATTATTCAATCAACAGCAGCCAGACTTCGAGAGCGGAAAGCACAAACCCGACCTAAAATGGGTCAAAGGGCACGCCGGGGAACAAAGGCAACGAAAGCGCCGACAAAATGGCTGCCGAGGGGAGAGTCGATTTAAAAAAAAAAAATCTAACAACTCGACTATGCAAAAGGAGAGGAGAAGTTAAGGAGAATCAAGACAAGAAATATATACGAGTACAGTATAGTAGGGCTCGATGGATAGTGACACATCAATGGATAATCTTTTTCTGGAGGCGCCTACACTCACCTTGGCCTCAAATCCTTGGGGGCATATCATTATCCATGTAGTCTGCCTCGCCCAAATTAATTTCGGGGGTGGGATGTGATTGACACTTGAATGCGTGGTGTTTTCGACCAAATCAGCAAAGAATCAAGTGATCATCAACTTTCCACTTCGCCGTTATGGCCTCATGCGGGCACAAATTGCACTCAAAGTAATTTTTGTACGATAGAATGCCTTCCTTACTACAACTCTACCTAAAAACGTAAGGCAATTGGAGCAAAACTGGTCCTTCTACGAATTATTCATGCAGATCCACGTGAAAGCGTGACATCAGTTTGTTGACATCTTCCCATCGCGAACCAGCTACCCGGCGCGTCCCATTCGAGTCCAATGGTCTCACGCGCGAAATCTGAACGGGGTAAAGCCCATGCGAACAGCCGCAAAAAGGAGCTGAATGTCGCAGCAGCTGTCGAAGAATATCGACGAGAACAATTGAAGCCATCGGATTTGGGCAAGCCCAAGTCCCTTCTCGCGATTGCGACTAGTTACAATATCCCCTACGCGACTCTACACCGCCGTGTGCAAGGCAGGCAAAGCATCCGCGACGCCAATCAGAAAAAACAAAAGCTCACACCCGTCCAAGAGTGGAGCCTCGTCCAATTCCTCCTCGAGTCGGCGGATCGCGGATTTCCACTGGGGCATCGCCAGATCGAGCAATATGCCGATGCCGTGCGCCAAGCGACGCTTGGAGTGGGCTGTGAGCCGGTGGGTGTCAAATGGGTGTTTGGATTCCTGGACAGGCATCATGACGCGCTGCGTACCTTTTGGAGTAAATCCCTTGACACCCAGCGTGCACGGAGCCTCAATCCCGAAGCCGTCAAGTCCTGGGTAGAATTAGTCCAAAAATATGTTGTGGACATGGGTGTCTCACCGGATCGCGTGTACGGGATGGATGAGAGTGGATTTCCAACAGGCTACACGGGCAAGGAGCGGGTGGTGGGCGCGCGCGGAACCAAGACCCAACACAAACAAGGGGCGCGAGCCGCCAAAACATTACTGCGTTGGTGACAATCCGAGCGGACGGGGAAATGGTGGTGCCGCCGATGGTGATATTTCCGGGAGTGAATTTCCAGACGGCCTGGAACAACGGGAACACGATCAATGCATTGTAAGTCCATCCATTGATTGGTGCAAGGAAAAGAGCTCACCGCCGGTGTAGCATCGCTAAATCCATAAATGGATGGACCAATACCGACCTCGGCTACGAGTGGATCACCAAGGTCTTCGACCCGGCGACCCGAGACGCCGCCAAAGGCCTCCCACGTGCGGTGCTACTCGACGGCCACAGCTCGCACTATAGTGAAAAAGTGCTCAGGTTTGCCAAGAGAACAATATCATCTTACTCGGTTATCCTCCGCACTGCACCCATGCCCTCCAGGGGCTCGATGTTGTATGTTTCGGGAAGATGAAGGTGTGCTGGCAGACGGCGATCGTGGCGTTCGAGTCGAAGCACATGCGCGACGTCTCAAAGGCCGAGTTCATGACGGTGTGGGCACCCGCATATCTCGAAGCATTCAATAAGTCAACAGTCCACGCGGCTTTCAAGGAAACAGGTGTCATATCTTTCAACCCCAACTTCATCACAGAGGCCCATTTTATCTCAGTCAATTCTTTACCGATTCCCATGGAAACCGGATAGATCTACTCAGCTGATCCATGCGAAATTAGTGATAGAGAGGGATTTGTGAAAATATTATGTATCAGGTAATTTGAGTTTTCGGGCCGTTTTTTGCACCGAATGCCGTTTAACAGGCCCACAACATGTCCGAGTGACCTACGATTCTGTCAGGGACAATATATATACCTTAGCAAGGATGTGATAGAGCCGAAATTTGACAAAAGCTCCGTCTCTTTCCTTTTCCGTTTGCTTGTACTTATATTATGGTTACGCCCCTATCATACACCTCAGTCGTCTACACCCATCGTGTCCCGACTGAGGTGAGCCTTTACTTACATTCTACCTTATACACGAGTTAAATATCCACAGGAAAACAAGAACAGGATCTGGAAGATAGCTCGGACAAAGAACGGAAGATGAGAAACTCGCCGGGAGGTTAGATATGAGAAGAGTGACAGGCGTATGAGGCCAAGATAATGTCAGGTGTAACAGGATGGCGCGCATTAGACAGAATGAAAGGAGCGATGGTTTGAATGGTTTGTGAGCTGTGATATTGGGGAATACTGTAGCCTTCGGTATAAGTGAAACGTAACGCGTAACGCCGGGCTGTTTCTGCGTTCAAAATTGCCTTTTATGGTAACTGATGGCAAAATTATTTTCTTAATAGGCAGTCTTTCTGCGTTTCAAGGCGTAACACTCCCAAATGTGTTTCACTCATACAGATCGCTACAGTACATGGGATTCTGTTTGCGGGATGTGCAATAATGATAGCAGGCAGCGAGACAAAATACACACAGGTTGCTGAGCAAGGCAGGATGAAACAACGAACAGCATTAGGACGAGTTGGAGGCACAGAAAGTTGCAGTCTTCAAAGTCTTGCCCAAGATACATGAATTCTCTGTATCTGCCAGGCCCATTGTACCCACATTTGTGCATCGTTGCAAATGCCTCGGCATGGGTAGACTTTCATATTCAGCCGCTCCTGAGATGGTTTCCTTGGATCCTCGTCGTTGCATTGTACCCCAATATACCAATTGAGGATGGAATACAAATTGTAGCGAATATGTATGCTACTTACGGAGAAATCCGCTCTCGCTTCAATCTAATAAGCGATGATCCATGGAGACCGGGTGCCAACCTCTTACGTGTCATGTCTGATCATTCCATCCGCCTCGCTCATTTTGAGTGGGGTATCTTGGGCATACGGCTTTAAGTGTTCTCATGGCACGGGCCGCTCAGTCATATCGAAAATTCCGGGCTAGAGACACTAATTCCGGGCTATAGACGCTGCCCATTGCAGCTGCGTGAAAGCACTGCCAACCTTCTGAGGGATTTCTCCTGACTTATAAATAGAATTCCCGTCTGTTCCCAGCACCCCGGCACTTGTTCAAACCTTGAATATTGGCTTGATTTAGTCACGTGCATTTTTCCCAGCACATGCAGTGTTTGGGCCCTTCTTTCCTAGGCCTAATGATGAAATTGTTTGTTTGTGTGTCTCTTTTTACTGACTCGCCTCTCTCTTCTGCTCCCATCCAAAGTTATCAACAAGCACATGCAGCCACCTTTTGTCAATCCCTCAGAGGCATCAGAGCCCTTGGCCCAAAACTGCAGACAACTGCTGAGCAACTGGCCTTCACTTGCAGGTCCTGGTATGTCTACCTGAATTCGGTCATGGAGACTGTCTGTCATATTTTCAGTTCTTGTCTTCTATGATTACATTCTCATGCTGCCCACCAAAATGCATCTCATCTGGCGTCATCCCAAGCCATGGTTTCTGCTTATCCGCTACTTGGCCCTCACCACAAACATCATCGTGTTGGTGTCTACCTTTGGGAACTTGGACCTGAGGTGTGTCCCAACGGTTTACCTTGTGCAGGGGTTGACTTCATCCCCAGAACCACATGAATATGTATGTTCGCCAGCGGACGGAATTTACAGCAGCTCATAGTGTGGATTAGCTGTAAATGGCTACCTATGATAAAGAGAAGTTTTCTCATAGTACAGGAAATCATCATATATGGTGCGCTGTTCTTCAGACAGCTTCTTTAATATGGCTTATTTGTTGCACAGCGATTCTCACTCTTTGCGTCTATGCCCTGTTCAACCGCCACCAGGTCATCCTCGTGCTCCTTAGTGTTGTGGGCCTGGGATCCCTTGCCATAGGCATGGTACGTGTTTCTGTGATTGATTTTAATTATAACTAACTTAACGCAGTGGCTCGGAACCACTACTGACACCACAGCTCCGCCCCCTGGAAGTCCGTGTAGTCCGTGTATACTTACCCATGTGTTGTGAGTTTCATTTTCGATTTTTGTGGCATTTGCATGGACCATTATCGCTTTTTGTCTCCTTATGCTTGATTCCCTTTTGCAGAGCAATCCGTGGGTGTTTTTTTATTGGTTTGACGCCACTGCTTCATCACGAGGAAAACCCTTAACAGGTGTCGCAGGCGCATGGGAGGCAGGGTGAGTTGCATATATGGAATCCCATATTTGGCTGACATACGATAGGCTCTTCCGTGACGTGCTTATTTTTGGCTTTACACTTCTGCGTGGTATCTTGCATTGGCGGCGGGCAGATCATTCCCCATGTGTGGATTGTTTTGTGATAGATGATATGTCTCTCCTCTGAAAGTCTTACCACTTTAGCGTTGATTGATTTACGGTTAGGGTTCATTTACTTCTGGTAAGCTTGATTTTATCAAGCTCATCAAGCTCATACGAAACTAAAAATGAATGAAATAGTCTAATTACAGCGGTGGATGTGGCTAACATCCTAATGTATTATGTGTGTCCATATTGAGATACTTGCTCAATCTAATCTCAACCTTGGTTCAACAGTTCGGCGATGTACGTACCGTGGTCAATCATTGGTCAACTACTAAACCATGGGAAGCCCTTCTTGGCTGGTAGTCTTGCATGGCTGGCGAGCGCGTGAGTTATATATCAACTATAATGGAAACTAAAATTAATGCTGCTCAGCCTGTCTGCAGTGCTTATCGCTCGCCTGATGCTGAACATGCGCGAGGTCGTCGACACGGGAGTATATGGTACAGACGTTGGAGTGATTGTGAGTGAAGCTGACAATGAGAGCGTCGTCGAGTGGAATATTGTGGATGGCATTCCGTTGTGACAGATGGGAGGTCATGTGAGGAATCGGGCCTCGTGGGGGCATGTGGATGACTTTTGATGCGACAAAATTTATATCCTACCCATACCTTAGTCTCTCGTAGACAGACACTTCAACAATTTCTGATCTCGTTCCTCGATATGTTGTTGAACTTGCAAAACAAGTGTCGGGGTGTGCAGGCTCGCTGCCAAGCCAGTATCGACGTTGAAAACCTTGAAGCAAGGAACGTGGTTCGGTGTTAATGGAAGAAAATAATATGTCTTGTATGCTGGTTCCCGACCTGCAGTAACAAAAAGGGGGAGCTTGCCTGTAAGCCCTACAACGATCCACTAACATTTCTCAACTTCTAGGCTGTTGCTCAAATTAGTGTCTTTGTCTCGAGGATTATTAGAATTTAATGGAAGAATATTTATCCAGGCATTGTTTTGTCCATCATAAACAACACAAATTTAAATTCTTGAAACAAAGGATTGATGCTGAAAATCTGGGACTGCTTGGTATACAAGAAACCCATTTCGATGCGGAATCAGCAATACACTTTAATAATGTCTACAACCGCTGGTTTAAGCTATACAGTGTTGTACCACCTCTTGGAACGATCAAATCCGATTTAATCTCGGTACAAAGAACAAAATGATTTTGCACAAAGCTAACCACCCAAAGTCATCTTTCATATCCAATTCATGGTCCTGCCAAGTTTAGAGATAATCCATAGTGAATCTTCTGAGATCGAAGGTCATCAGTTCAAAAATTCCTTATCAGGGCAATATGGCCACTTGGTACGCACAGCCACTGCATCCACTTTCCGAGCTGTTTACCCCCAAGGTAGATTTATTTTTACCTTCATAAAGACCTCCAAGTCCAATGGAATACGTCAGGGCAGCTACGCTGTAGAAAGAAGAACATTCATGAGACTGGGAGTAAGGAAGCCCAAACTAAAGACTGGATCTTGTTTATATCCTATTCAAATGATTATAACCGTACAGGTGTAATTTTCCAAGCAGTTTCGAGCAAGATATACAATTATCAATTTTCAGACTTTTGGGATTGATGTCTATCTCGAGAGCCATCCCGAAGGTCTGGTTATCCTAAACTCTACTCAGACATGGATTATATGTTTATAATCATATATCCAAAATTTCAGACCAACAGTATTGGCTGGTGTGGAGAAAAATGTGTTCGTTCCAAGTGGTGATAGCGTTCCAAGAGGTGGTACAATACTGTCCAACCCATCTCACCTGGACAAACCTTCTTCCACAGCCGGTGTGGCGACAAGAAATTCTTAGACACAGAAAACATCCGCAAATTTGAACTAATCCCCGGCCGCGCTTTGGTGATAGTTATACCCTCCCGCGATCCGCATGCAGCTAAACCTCACTTAGAATACTCGACAGACCCATACGTAGTAACAAAACCTGAATGATCATCATCATCGCCATTGCGAACAGCCGCGGGTCGATATCGGTCCTTTCTTCCGCTGCGCGTTTTGGTTAATGGAATGCCGTTGTTGAAGGTGTTGAAGGTGGTGAGCACGGGTCCGGCGGGAATGAGTTCGGATTGTGTTCGACGGGTGTCGATGAGCTGCATGACGAGGTGGAAAGAAACAAAGATATCAGTATTCATAGGAAGTGGTGACGGACAGAATACGGACAGTATACGAATGGGAAAAATCCGAGGTCATCATCAGAGGCTGGGGATGAGTCCGTCCCAGGAGCCCGTACACATGAGGTACTCCGTCCCCGCTCCCATGTCCATCCCCTCCATCCCGCCGAGTCCAAGGCCGAGCCAGTGGCCAAGGTCAGACGGTGGCGGCGTGAGCCCACCGTAAATCGCGAGATCAAGGGGCATGGCCTCACAATCGAGCCCACGCTGGAGTCTGACGGGCAGGTGGGGTGCGGAACGGGGGGAGAGTGACATAGAGAGACCCTCGGTGGAGCTCCACGATGGGGTGAAGGTCTGCAAGAGCGCGGAGTACGTGGGGTCCAACTGGAAAGGACAGGGCGAGGCCATCCTGTCACAGGGCGAGAAGGATGCCAATGATGAGGCACAGAAAGACGGCATGGAGGGAGAGAAAGAGTACGGCCATTCGAACAGGGGGCTGCGAAAGTTGTCAACAGGTGACGCAGGGAGGGAGGGGTCGTCGAATGTGAAGGCGGAGGGGGCCATTGCTTCTGCATTTGTGGGCGTGGCAGGTAAAGAGCTGGAGGGAGTAAATAGCGACGACGGCGGCAAGGATAACGAAGGTGAGAGACCCCCCCAGCAAGCCAATGAAGGGTGGCTCGACGCAACTCCAGACGAAGTGCGCGTGCCGGGGACCACCAGAGATGGTGTTAACGCCAGACTTAGCCGACGGGCTTGCCAAAACGGCTTGCCCCGCTTAGCGGAGTTTGAATTTGGCGGTGCGGGCTTGAACGGCTTGGCTTGTGGCTGGGCTTGACTTAAGCTCGCTTACACCAACCTTTAGCACTGTAAGTAAGTTGTTGATATCTGGTGCCCAGTGCCTCCCTGCTGGTTCCCGCCGCCACCAGCATCTCCCCATCGCCTCTCTCCCGGGTCTCCTCATGGTGGCCGACTTTGTGCACCCATAGTCTATAGAACACCCGTAGCATTTCAGCATCCCTCGTCAAGCTCTACGGTGACCCTTTCTTGCCAGTCATTCCGACCTGCTTGACAAAATGGCTTGTACTCCTGAGCGGCGTTTTGAATTTGGTTGGCGGGTCTGTGTGGCTTGGGTTTGTGACGGACTTGGGCTTGAACTCCACTAAACTGCACATTTATACTGTAGTAGTACAAGCGGTCGCCGGACGTAACTGAAATAAGAACGTTGATCCGAGCTACCGGAATGATAGACCAAAAGCGGAGTTTGAAGGCTTCAGACAGACGTAATTTTATAAAGAGGGTAAATAGTGTTAGTGACCATGCCTCACGCTGCCGCCTTCATTCATATTTCATACCTCATGTCCGGAACCTTACAGCCGTGCTCGCCGGCTCATTGATAACAGCAATGAATGACCTTCGGCTCTTTCGCTGCGACCGCTACAACCGATACAAATCGCATTCATACACTGCAATGGAATCATCCATTAATCCCTACCCCCAATCCATTAGCATTACCACAAGCCATGCTGCGCAGTGGTGCACAAGCCCGGGCCGTACACGGTAACTCACTCTTACTAAATTATTTTGACAGTTCAACTATTCTTGCAGCCGCCTGTATACGACAGAAACATTCCATTCATGTGCGTTCCTGAGCAAAATTAGACCCAGTGCCGCACCATTACTACCTACCCAGCTCAACACAAGTCGTTTTGCCCAAGTTTTACAGTTTCTTTCGTACCATCGGTGTTCCCAGAACAATTCAATGAGGTGCGAAATAGATCCAAGACTGCCGTTGGGATAAAATTCCTCTTTGATGGTAGCTCCATACATATAACCAACTAGGAATCTTTCCCGCCAATTCTATGGCACGCTGGACCCAAGCCCGTGTTGGCATAGGACACAAGCCGTTCTGCTCGTCCTCGAGCCTCACTCATGCCCATGCCAAACTATGTCTGAGGTATGTGGACAATCATTCAATAGGTCACTGACATAAGTATTCTAGGCCTGTTATTGCATTGGCCCGATCAACTCTATATTTCCTTTCGGGTGAGGTTTGGTTTTCCGGGACTTTAAAATTTATAATCTCATCTTATTGTACTCAAAGGGTACCAAGGAACTATTTCACTGCGGAAAACTAAGAAGATACCGATAGTCAAGTTTCTCAAAGAAATAAGTCGTTGGAATCAGATTGCGGTAACAATAAGGGCCTGATCGGGTGCACTAGAATTGCCTTAGAATTACCTTAGAATCGACTTACCGGGTAAGATCCGAGCTGGAGGACCCCAGTCACCCAGTTTGCAATAGGCTATATATAGCGTCACTTCATCTCTCACCGGCACGAGAGGCGGGATCTACCCGAATTTCATGCGGGATCACGGAGTGAATTTCCCAAGTGCCTCGGCACCATCGCAGCATTGATCGGTGATAGGGGTTGTGATCCGAGATTTCCCGGCCTCTCGGAACGGTGTGTGATACATTGTGTGCCCCCATTCGGCTTCTGGCCCTCAGGTAAGATCCGATAGAATGTAGCCAATTCTATAATTGGATTCCAACGCAATTTGCAAGGCAAACCACCAACACCCTGCCTCTGCACCCACTCCAGGCCACATGGTAATGGAATAATCAATGAATGAATGAACGATCAGGCAAGACATATTTCGGCGCCAGCAGACGGAAAATCCGGTGAAGGGATGGCAACGGCACCCACTTGTACCCAGACGTCTCTCACTCAGTGGCGCCTTTCCCCGCAGGTATGCGTGCCGGAGCGCGCCGAATGAGCGCGATCACGCGGCTGGATCGCTCGGGATGTTGTGCCCGACTGCGCCGCGCATGTTTGATGTTCGTTGTCTCCCGCTTTATAATAGATTTTCGGTTGACCGGGATCCTTTGCCCGCTCGGATCTTACCCGGATCCTTTCTGCTTCAATTCTAATCCGATTCTAAGGACTTTCTAACGCACCCGATCAGGCCCTAAGTGATGTTCAGCAGTTCAACTTCAATAGCACCATCGCAGATCCAAATTAGTCTCCGAAATTGTAAATGTCTTTGGACTTGGGTTCTCGTGACTCCAAGCCGGTTTGGGGTGGGTCACAAAAGAATTATGCGATGCCAGACAGAGAGAAACACCAATAGGGCAGAGATTTTTTGTTGTAACTAAGTTATAACGATACAGGGCTGTGCACCAAGGCGGGCAAGCCCGAATTCTTGGATTATATTAACAGAGCTGAGGAGAGTGAGAGAGAGCGCCGACTGGTGGTGGAAATTGAAGCTTCGGCTCGGCAACAGTCTGGTGCCGGAAGTTCTGCAAGTAACTTCAATGACTGTCGATGATTGTTTATTCCACGTGCGGAAACAAAATCCCGTTTTCCCAAGCCCAAGTCATCGACACAAGCCCAGTTTCCCAACCCCAAGTGACAAAAGCCAGTTTGGGAAGCCCCAAGCCATCTTGCTCAAGCCGCCCAAGCCTAAGTCCATCTGGTTCGTTGGAATTCGGGTTGAATGTAATTAAGTCGCTGTCTCGTTGAATCTGACCAGCCTTTAGTGATTCAAGACATTGCAATCGGTAATGATATGGATGGTTTGATTGTTGGAACAGGGAAGGTAGCTTGATATCTTGACGCAAGCCACGCACAAGCCCGCTGGCCGTGCAAAACGGCTTGCAGCACGTGGCACAAGCCATGTTGCTCAAGCCCAAGCCCACTGCGTCGTAAGTCCATCATTAACACACCCAGTTTCATGGTCAGGACACGACATTGCCTACATCCCAGTCAAGATATGTTCAACTTCGTCAAAACCGATTCCAGAGAGTTCTGTATTACTCGGATAAATTATGTGCACTGGCATATCGCAAAAAAAAACAATTGCTGCTAACCAAATAATTTGATTTGCTACATATATGCCAAGAAGGAAAGATAGATCTAAATCGGAACAGGGAACTGAATGCGATAAGCCGGACTTCCGAGGGAAATTGTGACTGTCTGTCAGGGATGTCGCATGCGTAAAGTTGGAATGTCGCTCCAATGAGCAAAATTATGGGGCACGGTGAAAGTGCCGCTTTGCCGTTGCCGCTGCTGCAAATTGCCGCTGTTACCGTGGGACTGCCGCAGCACCGCTTTGATCTTTGCCGCTGCACTGCCGCACCACTTTCATACTGCCGCTGTGCTACCGCTGCAGCACCGCAGCAAGTTTGCCGTTGCCTCTAGGGTGCCGCTGCATGCTACCATGCACTCTACCTTCTACTAAACATTATCTTTCCCACCATGCTTGACTCGACTTCGCTCGCTACTACGGGACAGCGGAATGGACTGCTATTCAATTAACTTCATTCTCACTGCTGCTGCCTCGCCTCGCTGGGACCCAACCACTCTTGAGTCGCTGTAACTTCATCTGCTACCAATCTCAATTGCTGTTCTACCGCCATGGCGGGACATCACAATTCATCTGTGGTTCAACCTTGTCCTAGCGGACACAGAGTTCACCGCATCCCGCAGGTTGCGCCTCGTGTTTGACCTCGAGTCGGTGTACTCACTGGCGTACCCGCTTCTCTCATGAAGCAGCATGTGTTCAAAACAAAAACTCAACAACATAATCAATCGGTGCATAAATTAATTTTATAATATCATAGTTCGTTGCCATCTGAATCAATGTCGATGTAACCGGGATATCTGCAAGGAAAAGGGTGAGTCGACTATACAGTATAGTAGGGTTCCTTGAATAGCCACTTTCATGTTTCCGCTGCCGAGTCCACAATGCACAGAAATAAAATCTGAATTTAAGTTCGTAGATACTAGAACCTAGGATGAGCTATACTGCTGCAGAATTTCACAAATTAAGTGTGTAAAATGTAGCCAGATAAAAAAATTGCTCTCGACGGCCGAAGAGTCACACGTCGGGGTCCTTGAATAGCGTGATGTGACACAAAATCATTCTCCACCGGCGCCTTTCGGTTGCCTTTCGGCGGCTATTTGCGACCGTCGGATTTAACGCAACACGGTGGGATTTGGCGCTAGCGCGGGAGATGTGGAGCCGGACACCGGCGCGGACAGAAGACTTGAGTGCCACAAAACTTCAAAGGTGTCACGTGTCAACAAAAGTGTCACGCCTTTCGCGTGCGTGATCTATCTTTGACTCGTCATCTCGCCGGAGTGCCTGACTCTTTCAGGGAAGATTGTAGCCAGGAGGATAAACTTTCATGAGGAAAATAGTTGATGCCAATAGAGACTGGATTAATGCACAATCAGCGGGAAGGAAAGTGATTGATGACCGGATCAGGCAGTCAGTTATATCAAATCACCTCCCCGTTGAGCACTGATGCGTCTCCGGGCCTGAAATTAATTCAGAAGACGGGACTAGAGTATATGATGTACTGTATAGGGGAATTTTGATCTGGAAGGAACCTGGAAAGCGTTTAAAAATTAATACCCAAGGATGTCTCACTATCCAAGGAACCCTACTATACTGTACTCATAACCACAACAGATATGCTCACCTAGACTTTTTCTTGGACTTTGTGACTTGAACCGGTTTTGTAATCGAACCAGCCGGCTTGCGGCGCGGATTCTTACGTTGGGGAATAGAAGATGATAAATCTTTCTCTGGGTCGTTGGTCAGTTCTGATCTTCTTGAAGCCAACGACTTACTTTTCATCCGCTTTGCAGGCTTGTTGCCCGCTGCCTGTGGAACTGGTTTTTTCTCCACTTGGGGACCATTCAAGCGGCGAAAGGTTGGGGGACAGAAATCGGGGTCGTAAAACGAGTGGGCACCGTTGAACTGCTGCATGTGTGCTGCCCACTTCCCACTATGGGCTGCCGATAACGGTATCGCAGCAAACATGGCCGCAAGAGCCTCGGGTCCGTCGCTGGAACGAGGGACTACATCTCCGAGGGCCAGGTCGTTTAATATACTACCGTCGAGACCCAACTCTTCTCCGAGGATGTGCTGCACTGCAAGTAGTTGGAACAATGCAGATCCAACAGCCATCACCCGTCGGTGTCGCTCGGGCTGGAGCATGTCCGCAAGCAACTCGTGTTTGAGCAGATTGCCCAAGGGTTCCATGAGTACTGCCTCCAGCTCAGGTGTGGGGACCAAGCACAGCGAGCGCATCCAGTCACCTGCTTCTCGGTGAATATCAATCGTCTTCTTGTTGGCAAAAAACTGCATGAATGATTCAATGACTGGATGATTGTGGTCGAAAGTGGCTAGAATGTCGGCGACGTGGGGAATTGCAGCGCTGAATATAGCCTCCAATTCTAGATTCTTGTGGTCGGGGTCATCGGGTTTCAGGTAGAACGGTAGGCGGACATTCCCAATCTAAAAATCAGAATCTTGAATTGAACATGAGTTAGATTCAATGCAGACCATACCTGGGCCGCGGAAAGTTGGATCGCGTTGATTTCCTCGCACACTTTTCGGGATCTGTAAAATATCCGCAACATCAGTGGTGGTATATCCAAGTCGTCTGACGAGTGGAAAAGAGTCCCATCGTTGCACTCCAGCCACTCAAACTCATATTCCCGAGCTGTGCGTTCATACTGTTTTCGTCGTTCGATGAATCTCGCTGGGTACCAGAGCACCCCGGGAGCCTTCCAGTCTGGCATATTGGGGTCGGGCATCATGATGATCTGGCGTTCAGTAAAGCTGTAAAATTATTCAGTAAATTCTGAAAGTTCACGATGATAGACTCACAAGTCGAGGGCTCTCTCAGCTTGGCAACGTTTGCAGACGAAGCTGACTTTGGGGTCATTCCAGTCTTCTTGTTCTCGGGTCAGGCACGCAATGTGCGACCAGAACTTGCAGACTTCGCACTCGACTTCCTGTGGATCATCGTCGCCGTCCGGTCCTTGTACATCACATCCTTCGCACCAGACTGGTGCCGGTGAGCTGGAACGAGGAGGGCTTTGTCGGTGTGGTCCAGGAGGAGATTCAAGCGTGTCAAGTAGCATGGCAGTGATGTCGTCGTTCGAGTCGGATGGTGGTAAATTGGGGTCTCTGTTTGCATCCGAGTTGGAAGAGCTGTCGCTCGCCAGCGGCAGAATCATAAGCGCATGCCAGATGGCTGGTCCAGCCTTTTTGCGGGACCGAGTAGGGGAGGTAAAGATATAATCGACTGTGGCGGAGGAAGGGGTGACAAGCCAGAACCTGTCGTCGTCCGGGATGCGCACCACGTTTTGACGCCGCAGTTCGCAAGTGGATGGTATACCGGTTTTGACTTGCACCATCAATGTTGAAATGCAATCCAAGCTTTTGCGCCTGAGCGACCTGTTCCTTTCGGAAAAAACCCTTGGGCCCTCTCGCCACCTTCCAGATGGTAGACGACAGCATAAAGACTGTAGCTGTCGGGGATCGTCAGGGAATGGGAGGGGCCGGTGAGCGAGCCGCGCATTGCTTTGGCTCGAGTACGGATGGCGTGTCCTTCATGTTTCCTGCCATCGTAATCGAAAATCCGCTTCTTCGACCCTGAGATCGACAGATAACGGGTGATGAAGTGACTCTCCCGTGTGCTGGAGTAGATGTGACCGACAATGTTATACTTCACGCCCGCTAAGGACGCAGTTGGATTGCTGGCATACGGAGCCAAGGCGCCGGGAATGTTCCACTGGGAGGTCCCAGTGTCTCCCATCTCGATAATAAGCACAATGGGAAGGTTGAGGATGACTTCCTGCTCGCTGGCGTTTCCATCGCACAACAGGTTGCCCTCGTGCACGTGCCAACAACCGCCAAGAGGAGCCGATTTGTTAACTCGGACGAGGTCTTGAAACCATTTTCGCAAGTCTCCACCGTACTGCTGACAAAGGGTGGAACCGAGCTGGCACTCGCTTCGCTGTTTAATCTTAGCGAGCTGCCAATGGTCCTCCGAAGTGCCTATGCAGCTCTTAAGCCGTACGGACGTCATCCGAAAATGGGAACAAGCGCGTTCCATCTCGGGCCCGAGAGGGCCGCGGCGATGATAGTCGGTAATACGATAAAGCCAGCCCTAAAAAGTGATGATGAATTCTCCAGAGACCCCCTCGGAATGGTGGTAAGACTTACAAACATCGTGTTGAACGCGTACATTGACTTTGCATTCAGCCCGGGAATACCTCGAAGCAGTCGGCGGAATCCATCCCTCTGGTTGGCCAGCAAGGCACACCCTCCGCGCTCGTAACCATCTAGCTGAACAGTTTCGAGGCGTGTGTAGATCATCTGGTGAAGGTCCCGAAGAAGGTTGTTTGCAGGAAGGTCCGCAAAGATGGGCTTCATGCTCTCCGAGTAGTCTCGAGCGGCAGCCACAAATATGATGGTGAGGCTAGAGTCGAGCCAGCAGGAGTTATCCTTCCAAGGATACGATCTCTGATATTCCCCGGCCTGCTTGCGGGGACACAGTAAGGCTTTTCCGGTGTCCGGAGGCCGCCCATCGTTTTTGGTCTTGCCCGAGGCAAGGCGACGCGTCCCAAAGTGACGGGACGGTTTCGTGAAGCCGAACCTGTCAGCGGTGCGCTTCCAGGACTGCCGGTCAGAGCCATAGAAGACTTTGATACCATCTGAAGTAAGCGTGTTCAGCTGCGTTTTATATTACATTATTGAACTATTCACGTCCTGCCGCATCAAAAAGGCGTTGGTAGTGATCGGCAAATTTGTACAGAGCCGGGAGCCCATCCAAGAGCGACAAGAACTTGCCGAGTGCGGAATATATTTTCCAATGCATGGCCTCTTCGGGATTAGTCGTCTCAGGGATTAGGGTCCACAGCTCTGCATTCATGACACGGAAAGCAGGGAAGAGCATGGTGCGTGGGCTGGAAGCATCCACCAGCGAATCCAGCTTGCTGCCCGAGGGAAAGCCGCGATGAAGGCGTTCGCATGAGAGGTGAATTCGTCCATGTTTTGCACAAGAGCAGCTTTTGAGCGTAGTTTTGGAAGATGTCGGCTTTGGATGGATCCACAACGCCGCTGATTTTCTTGACCCGTGTAATTTGGTTGCGAAAGTGTTGCGCGCAGCCCTTCAGCAGAGTCGGAGCAGTAGCCAGTAATTCATCGATGCCACGTTCACCGGGAGCATGCTCGAGCCAAAAGTCAACGAAGGCAAGAATGAAGCCATTGCGTTGAGCACCGCTGAAGTCCACGACCTGAACCATGTGTCAGAGCAAGTTGAACAAAAAAATGAGTGCTCACGTTCGCGAAAAGGCCATCGGTTACCACGATTTCACGACTTAGACATTCCCTCGCCATCCCCATGAACAAATGAACGAAGTGAATGCGGTAGTGCTCTGCTGTCCCGCCATTAGAGTAGCTCATTATTCCTGGGACCCAACACTTGAGGCGGTCCGGTTCGAAGGTGGAACTGATGATAAGGATGCCATTCCTCTCCTGCCAGAATCCGTGAGCGGCATCAGAAACAATGCCGTTTACCGCATCATCGTCGATCACTGATTTAACGAGTTTCGACGACATGAAGGGCGTCTGCATCACAATGACAGACACATCGCCAAACTGTGCCTCGAGTATGAAGCCCGGGTGTTTCTCCTCGAATCTGGCAAATGCCTCGCTGAAACTGTCGCCCCCGGGGCGGCGCGCACCCTTTAGAATCCTCCGGCGCTCGTACTTGATGCGTTCTGCGTTGAGCGGGACGGGTGGGATATCTGCCACCGATTCACCTGGGCCGTGCGCACCGGGGCGACCGACGGGTAACTTGAGTGGCCCGGCGGATGGGTTTTGCTCGACTACCTTGCTGAACTCGTTCTTTTCCTTCCGCGACAAATGCAGGCGAACCGTGGGACGTGCATGCAAGTGATCACCACCGTTATGGTAATGCACGCCGTTCTGGAAAGTATGGAGAACCGAAATGATGCCGCAGGGGTGATGGGTGAGAGCCGCTCCACATGAACATGGCCTGGACAGCTGCTTCTCCAACCTTTAGCTCGAGTCTGGGGCCGGACGATCACGTTGCATGCACTATTGGTGCACTCGATGATTCCGAGGCATAGGCGACGGGTGATTTTTCCTTCCTTCCACGTCTCTGCCTGTGCTCTCCCGCGCACACTGCCGCCGAGAGTTTGGCAAGCCCAATGAACTCGGAGATTTTCGTGGGCTTCGACGAAATCCAGGGGGAAAGTGCGAGTAAAGTTCCCGTCTGGCCAGCCATCCCATTCCGGATCCAGCCTCCCAGTGGAGTCGTCGGGAGGGGTTATTTGGGCGGGAGGTATATCGTGCAAATCACCAACACGCCGGATAGACTGGACTGCGGTCCCGCCACGAGGCAGAGAAACAACAGCAGTTGGGTGGAAACGATGGGGATGAGGTTCAGAACGCTGAACCTGTGAAGGTGGGGGCCCTGAATGATGGTCAGAGGGAAAATCAGCCACCAAAAACACGACTGGACGCACTATTCCTGCGTCCCTGTGTTAGACTGCTATCCCCACGCTCGTCCGCGACATATGCATAAACAGCGCCGTCCGCGTCGTAAAGAGGAACAGTGCCCGGTGCGAGCTCCTCGGGTTCGTCTACAACGCATGTGGGATATGTAGAATGGAGATTCACTGGAGCAAAGCTTACAAACAGGTACCGCACCGTCCGCTTTCGGTCCTGCCCCGAAAAGATAGCCAGAGATACGTCGGAAAAACCCCTACGGAAGTTATAGCTGCTTGTGGCACACCAGTCCGTGAATCTTACCATGAAGAGTGCACAATCGTTCGGAAGGGAGCGGAGGCTAGGCAAAATTGCAAAATTGCATTTGATCGGGTTCAGGTACCGTGACTGCAAATCTTTGATCTAGTCCTCGTCCGCCTCAGAATCATCTAAAATTTCCTGCTGCGCTGCGGAATCAAGAGAATCAACCTCATCCGTGTTCATATTAATCTCAGAGGCTACACGTATTGAGAACAAATATCAGCTATGAATCAGAGACAGTTATTGAACGCATACCGTCATACTGATCTTCTGCGAGAGCCAGATGAGACCTCGGCTCGCTGATATTGTCCTGTCCACCGTCAGAATCCTCTGCAATTGTGTCAGTGTTTTTCGGGCAATCTTGAAGAAGGGCATTTTACCGTTTGAATAGTTGATTCCGCCCCATTCTGAATCTGAATGGCTCTCGCTGGACATTGGGGAAGTGGGAATCATTGTCTAGTCATTTTGAGTAAAATTAGGAGATGGAGCGGGAAAAAACGCACCTCGTGCGCAGTAGAGTCGTCCAGAGAGATTCGGTGTCTCACCACGTATTCTTGAACTCGAAAGGCCGGTTTGGGTGATAGAGAAGCGAGTGTGTATATTCCGCATGGCCGTGCGTCCCCGAATTGACGAAGAATGCTCCGCCGTGAAAAAGATAAGTTGATGACTCAACTCCGCAGGGGCGTAGACGAATCGGTTCACCGCACAAACAGGTCTTCTGAAACTGCCTATGAAGATCGACACCCCGAGTTGCAGGAGCGCATTGCAACTGAACAGAGCAGAATCTGGAGCTGCACTCCAAGACACCGATACAGCTCCGGTGGATTTCCTTGCCTTTCTCCCATGTCGAAGCCTCTGCGGATCCTCTATGACCCGAGAGGACCTCGCAAACCCAGTTGATAGCCAGTTGGTTTGTACTTGCAACCTGGTGGGGAGAAAACAGACATTGGAGTTGTCCATTTGGCCAACCACTCCAGGTCTCCAAAGTCGCGGTTCTGGGAGCGGAAATAGCGGGCAGAGGAACCGGGGAGCGCCGAGAAGACACTATATCTGGATTTCTGGGAGCGGAAACAACAGGCAGAGAAATTGGGGAGCGCCGAGAAGACACTGTATCTTCCATATCGAGGATGGCAGGAAAAGCTTAAATCAGTCAAGTGTTTGCTTATCCCTGCCAAATACAGCCATTTTCACATGGTCAGAAATGCGTGACTGCATATGGAGAGCTAATTTGATACGGCGAATTGCCAGGTGATACCCAGCACTATTCTGAGCAGCTCTGTCTGCTGGAAATTGCCCGGACTGCTTGGGTCATTAAACCAGGGGCCACAGACCTCTCCATATCGAGGATGGCAGGAAAAGCTTAAATCAGTCAAGTGTTTGCTTATCCCTGCCAAATACAGCCATTTTCACACGGTCAGAAATGCGTGACTGCATATGGAGAGCTAATTTGATACGGCGAATTGCCAGGTGATACAACCATGCACACTTTGCGCTTTGGATCGTCGAGCAACTTTTTGAACTCTGTTGTATCGATCTTGGCCAACATGGAGAGGGATTCGTGTTCGTGGACCTATCCAGATACACACGTAGTATCTATACAGCAGGACCCGCGCGCCATCGCGCTTTTCGACGCCGAACCCCTGGCGGTCTGGCCCGACGAAGACGACTCCGTCATAATGCACCAGCATGTAGTGGAGCCACTCCCTCGGCGGCTCTGCGGCCTCGAAGGCGGTGTCAGAGAGTCCGCGCGGGAGAGGCCAGAACGAGCCGTGGAAGTGCGTGATGCCGCGGTTGACATGCGTGATGAAGCGGTGGAGGTCGAAACCAGGTGGAAGCGCGGCTTCCTGTGTGCGATACGACGCGGTGCTATGGCAGGAGGACATTTTGCCATCGGGGAGTGAGCAAAATCCTGCCATGACATACTTTGAGGTTGGTGGCAGATGTGCGTGGGTGGGGGCAAAAGAGAAGTCAAAGAAACGGAAAGCCGTGCAAATGTCACTACAAGTGTTGTCAAGATTCTGGTGGAATCACCTTCTCAGCCTTCAACTTTCCAAGTTCGCCATTACTTTGCTCCAATAATTCTTTGCTTTGTTTCAAATCGGTCTCAAGGCCAGCATTGGGCAATAATGCCAATTTCTACCCGTCATAGTTATTTGGACTGCGAGTCGCCAAAATTCCAGCGGAATCACCTTCTCACTCTCCAATTTTGATAGGTCGAGCTTCGAGTTCTCGTTCTCTTGAAGCTGCCTGCCCAAGGTTTCTTCTGATTTCATGATTTTTACGTCCAAGTATGAATTGGATTGCCTCAACCTCGAGATTTCGTTGTTCAACAGTCACTGTGTTCCGACCCCCTGTAGACGCACCTGTGTCTACGTTGATTGACATATGCCGACATGTGGCGATGTTCGGCTACGTCCGGCGATCTGCGTCTACGCTCGCATGTAGACGCACCTTTGCCGCAGTTGATTGATGTTCGGCTATGTTCATTTACGTGAGGTAGATGCAGTGCATCTACCCGTCGGCTACGTGTGTCTGCCTGCATCTACGGCGTAGATACACCTCGCTCATTACATAACCTTTGCATCACTTACAAGCGGCTACATGCGGCTACGTCGGCTAACATGCGGCTACGTCGGCCAACATGCGGCTACGTCGACCGACGAATGTAGACTAACTGCATCTACATCATGTAGACATAGGGGTCCATCTACCTTTGGCTACGGGGGTAGACGGACCCTCTGTCTACATGGGGTGGGAACGCAGTGAGTATACACCGTCTATTGCATCCACCGAGTACTTCATCTTACGCACTACTACATCGAATAAATGTCTACCTCAACCACACAAGCTTCTTCGAGCATGTATCAGATTGAGCCGCGCCAGGATGCCAATTCGCTCTCAATTTTGAGGACCAGGGATCATCCGCGAGTATTTTCTTCAATTCGGTCGAGCTGAAGTAGGGTTTTTTTTTTTTTGTGAAACATGCACTCTGAAAGGAAATACTTCGATGGAAGTGTGATATCTAAAATTTTCCGTCCGCCCGCCTCTTGAGTTTTGCTGTCACGCAGGCGAGATCACATGTATTTGGATTCACTTAAAAAGGAAAATGAATGGGAAGGATAGTTTGCAGTTGTTTGGTTCCTTCTTCTCGCCCTTAATACGCCTTTGGCGCATTGCTCATCCGCTTTCCTCGCCTAGGGAAAAGGAATCACACACACCAAGACCAACGTGTCCCGCTCCGCCTGCCGTCACCAGCCAGCAGCAGCAAGAGAGCGAGAAGAAACGCGAACGTTGAGCCCCCAGTGTACCCCCCAGTCCCTGGTCCACCCCGCGTCCACTCAATGTCCACCCAGCCGCAACCCCTCTGTCTCGACTCCCAGGCGGAGCCCCCCTCCCCCTCCCGCTCCTCCGGCAACGACCCACACGGCCGCGGTATGTCACGGCCGCCTATCGTCACCATCCCAACGAGGTCCAGGTCGACGTCTGCGTACGCAGCGTCGTCACTCGAGCGCAGCACCGTCTCTATGCCTCCCCCCATGCCCTACAGCCAGCAACAGCACCGCGCGCTCACCATCCCGGAAATAATCGGGCTGATTTGCGAGCATTTGGAGGTTCTAGCTGAGCCTCATCATGAGGGGAGCGGAACCCGGCGAAACCTGGAAGATTTAGCTGCCTTAGCGAGGACGTGTAGGGACTTCGAAAACCCTGCGCTGGATATATTGTGGAGAGAGCAAAACACACTGGCGAATACACTCAAATGCCTTCCCTCCAATCTCTGGGAGGAAACTCTAGTTCCAAATGATGGGTCGTACTGTCTCGTGAGTCTTCTGTCGCCATTTACGGCCACACTCTCAGCTAAATGTTCGATCAGCGCCTAACAAGCGCTGCGCAAGGGGCAGAGTGGGACAGACCTCTGGCTCATGCGCGTCGCGTCCGACGGTTAATATTGGACGAATGGAGCTCGCCTTACGCTTTCCCGGATCGGGATCTTCTGGAGATCATTAGCTCTTCCCTTCCACAGGAGTACCTGTTCCCGAACCTTCGAAGCATTCGTTTGGAACCACACGATGATGCGGAGTTATCGTTTATCCCGCTTTTTGCCGGTCCTCAACTCACAGACATCACTCTCTCAGTTGACATGTCCGCTTCGGGCATTCTTCTGCTAC
Organism: Mycena olivaceomarginata; assembly: GCA_029378375.1. NCBI lineage: Eukaryota > Fungi > Basidiomycota > Agaricomycetes > Agaricales > Mycenaceae > Mycena > Mycena olivaceomarginata. The sequence continues at coordinate 34,360 of JARKIC010002467.1, forward strand.
CCACTCTTGACCTTCGATACCAGCAGCTGACAACACTCTGTATCGAAACCTTCCCACATGAACCCGGTGTTTGTGCAAGCACCTCTAAGATTGCATTGAACCTAGATCGAGTCGAGATCCTCGCGCTTGATAAACTTGATCTGGCGGCCCTCGAATACCTTGGACAGCTTCCATCCCTCCGGTCCTTGACTTTGCATACTCCAGATTTGCTCGATTTGGGCCGACCATTTCTATCCCCCAATCCGCAAACACCACACTCTTCGTTTCAGGCTCTCCGCACCATACAATTATCGAGGACAACGTTCGACTTCGCCATTGAATGTATCAACCTGTTTTCAGAAACAGGTTGTCATCTAGAGGAGTTTGTTGTGGGTTCCGAGGTGCTAGCGACCCAAATCACGGCCGAAAATCTATACGCCGCAATAGCGGGTGGTCTATCCCATACGCATCTCCAAACCCTCAATATTTCCAATTTGAACGACGGAGTGAGTAGTAATAGAGGAATAGTGGCAGGCACCGCAGTCAATGTGATTAATCTGGGTATGATTAATCAGCCTTAATCTGTTTAAACAGTGGTCATGGGTGTTTAACATGATCGCCCCAAAAGAGACCAGCAATGAGATTCGAACCCAGTAACAACTGAGTGATGGAGGATTTAAAAGAGTTGGGACTTTCATAGTGAGGCAAACAACCATGATAAAAATGTGGTGGGGCTGTACCTGATATGATAACCTTGCTAAACCACAAAGTTAAAGTACTAATTTACAGTAGACAAAGAATTCCCGTGGACAGATTGGTTACCGGTCTACTACTGCATCCTTGGAATAATGAGGCATTGTGCAGAATCATTAGCTGTCTGAAAAAAAAATCGTTGATCGAGTTTAAAAACCAGTTTGTTTGAACTTTGTCCGCTGGGTGTATCACCCAAAAGAGCTCAAAGCAGGTAAAAAAAATACGGCCAACTCTGTGTCTATCCTCCCTGGCGCATTGTCTGTGTCCTCAGTTCTTGTTTAATCACGGTTTGTTTGTGCCCAGTTTATTTGTTTAATCAGTGTGGAGTGTCTATCGAAGAAAAACTTTTCAAGTCCAAATTGCCACAGGGTTTGAGCTGCGAAAACCCACCAAAATCCAAACTTCTAACAAAGACCCGACATGTGTTACAAGAGAGATTTCGAAAGCTGCAAGGACGGATGCCGGATACCGAGGTCAAATTTATGGACTAGGAGTGAAGTTCACTATCCCGGTATTTGAGGGCCTCCGGGCACACTGGCCGAGTTCGCGGCATTAATCTTAGGCAGAATAACCCCCGGCGAGGCAAGATGCACAATATTTTCTTTGTTTTGGCCCCGAAGCCACAATTTTACCTGTTTGAGTCGCAGGAGTAAAATTCCCACCAGTTTTTAAAGTGGATCAACGACGTGCACACCGGATGAGTTTCCAGTATAAATTTCAGGGGAATTAACCCCCGCCGAAGCAAGCTTCACAATATTTTGCTTGTTTGGCCCTGAAGCCACAATTTTACCTGTTCGAGTCGCAGGAGTGGAATGCCCACAGAATTAGGCACTCAGACTAGTTCCTCTGCTTTTTACAATGCTTCCCCGGCTGAAATCAGCCGCCACCATTTATAATCCGTGTAACTGGCTGTTTGACATTGAAAACCTTTGTGCAAGGCTGCGCCTTCTCATTCATGTGCTTCGCGAGTTGAGCGATGTCGCATCAGGCCTCCCATGTTCGCACGCTGTTGAAATAAAAGCTGTCAACCATGGGAGAATATCGAAAACTTGGCTTCCACCTCACCACCATCATACTCTCGATGCAGTTCATGCTCATAAACATCGTGTTCTGTGTTCTAGTGCTTGTAGGGAAAGTCGGACACCGATACTGGGTCAGGATTCGGGAGACTTCCCGGCGAGAGGTCGGTGGTGGCCCGCACTTCATCCTGGGTGAACTTGATACATAAGTATTTACTTTCAGATGGCACTCCAAGGGCTGCAACCACAAAACCAAGAACCCCGCTCACGGATTCAAGTGTTGGTGTGTAGTATGTAAACCTTTCGAATCGTCGAACTCATGGGTACTACAGGTCACCATCTCCCAGACAGTAGACGATGCGGTTGGTGGGCCCGCCAAAGAACTTGGTCTCGACGTGGTGGGCGTCAATGACATGGTTTGAAGTCCATCTTTAAGCCTGCGCCTGTAACAATTCTACATGTACCTAGTGTCTCGGAGTCTCCTAGACAAATGCTTGAGCTCATTTCTCGCCTGTCGGATTACAACATCAACAGGCTACCGAACAGACTATAAAACGGCGGCACACACGGACGCCGTCACCATGAAGGGCGGCTACTGAAGGTGAGTGTTAACATGTTACTAATCTCTGAACAGTAAGAATCCGGGCTGGACACACAATTTGTGCCCGGCAATCTGATATTCACTGGCAGTTTGCAGAAAGGCTCCAAACCGCAAAATTGCGTCGTCAGTTTGTATCATGTATACACGGCCGGAGGTTAGTTGAGCCGCGGGCTGACACGGAGATTCGTGTCCCCCGCACATCACATGAGTCCACCCCAGTCTATATTTTTTTGCGTAGGGTTCAGGATTTCAATTAAGTGCTCGCCGGTAGTGTTGCCACGGCTCGGTTCGGAGCGGCTAGGCGTCCGAGCCGAGCCAAAAATAAGCCAAAGCCGCGGCTAGCCATCGGCTCAGACCCAATTTGGACATCCAGTCATAAGCCACCTGTAGATGTGCCATTTTGGGTCTAATCTCTAGTAAACATCCTCTAGTGACATCCTCTTCAAAATTGAGTCCGCAGCGGGCAAGCTTGAGGCTGTTTGGATGAGCCGTCACGGCTCGTGTCACGCGACATCACAGAGTGTGACACGACGTGACAGCTTCGTGGAAATTGCTGTACTTCCTGATCCACAGGGGAGGAGCGGCCAGGAGGCGTCCTGGAAGCCTTCAGCAGCACAGCAAAAATGTTCCTGCGTTATTACAAACATGCAAAAGTAATATAAACTCCTGTCTCGGTAACCCAGACGTTCCCGTGGGCATCTCCGTGATTGACAGCGGAGTTTCAAAATGTAGTGCAGAGATCCCACGGGAACGTCTGGGGTATTTCGTATAGCCGAACTGCCATCGAGTCATAAAGCGTGACATTTGGCTGGAGGATTAATACTAGTGCCGGGTCGGAAATGATGTGTTTAATGATTGTAAAACACAAAGTGTATTATACAGTGTATTATACATTCTCTACTTCAGAGGTCCAGGATGCCATGTATTTTATGCGTATTTAATGTCAAAACAGTAGGCCTCAATGCACCAAAATTGGTCCAGCGCTTTGCTCCCAACCAGGACTCAGAAATATGTTCAGCTCACTCAGTTTTAAATTGGCTAGCAGATCTGTGCAGACAAAAAAAACCTATGGTGCGGGTCACCTAGCTGCCGCTACCCCGTGCTTGAGATTTTCCGGGCCGAGTTTTGCCTCTATTTCTTATCCCTCTTTAGAAAGTGATTCTTTTGACGATACAAGCTGATCCTAAAGAGGGATTTGTATTTAAATCAAAACTGAAGGAGGTAAAAAATTTTCTTGCCGTCGAATTGGCCACAAGCGGGGGAAATAACGGAAATTTGCGCTGATTGTGGCTGTGTACAGGGCCAAAAAAATTCTCCGGCCAATTGGCCACTAAGTTTGGGTAGCGGCAGCTAGGTGACTCGCACCATAGGTGGAAAATCTGGGGCCCAGAAATTTTCAAGCATGAATTTAAAAAAATGGGTTTCTCTTTGTGAGACACTGGGTGACTTCCCATAAGGATTAAAATATACTTGAGCTTACTTGAAGGTGCCAGTGATGCCATCAAATTGTGAAATATTCAAGTTGTCCGCCAACGCGCCGAATTTCCATGAGAAAGAATAAAAAAATCAAGGTTGTGTTCGTCTTTGAACAAGGGCCGGAATGAACTCCGGCAGGAAATGGGAGTCTTCTCAATTTTTCTTGAAGTCAATCGGCCACTGGGTAGCTCGGGAGGAGCGCGGAAAGTTGCCACCACCACCCAAAACAGTTTATTCGTTTAATGATAATCTAAAGGGGGGGTAGGGACCCCTCCTTCAGATTATAATAGATTCGCATTATATCGTGTCTGCTTTTGGGTGCCCGATTGATGGGGTCCCGACAGCTGCCTCGGCAAAGCACTCAGATATTCCCCAGCAATATTTTAATGCTTATGGGAAGTCATCCACTGAAGTTTCATGAATTTCATGAGGTTTTCAATAGTTTGGCCCGTACTTTACTTCACCATTGCAAAATTCTAATTTGCCAATACTCCAAAGCGGACTGATAATTGGCATTAGCGCCGGTTTGGCGCTTGAGGAAAGTTTAACGCTGATGCCCCGGCCAAAGCGGAGTTTGGCATTGTGGACACTTTTATAGGCGCGCGCGCGCTTAAAATTGATCATGGGGCCAAAAGCCCCGAAAAAATGCCGTTTATTGAGCGCTTCCAAAAGTCAGGACCGAGCGCTTCCAAAGCCTCGGGCCTGATCTTCCATAAGCGGAGTTTATCGGACAGACACCCGTAATTTTATAAAGAGAGAGATGTGATTCCACAAAGTCGATTTTTCAGAGGGGATCAAGGTCGTTGCTACCTGCCAAGTTGCGACTTCTGTTTGGGTTCTGGGGGATAAAAGTTGCAACCTGGCCAGTTGCGACCTCTGTTTGGGCTCTGGGGAACAAAAGTCGTCTCAACCTGACAAGTGGCGACCTCTGTTTGGGTTCTGGGGCCAAGTTGCAACTTCTGTTTGGGTTCTGGGAGATAAAAGTCGCAATCTGGCCAGTTGCGACCTCGTTTGGGTTCTGGGGGATAAAAGTCGCAACCTGGCCAGTTGCGACATCTGTTTGGGCTCTGGGGGATTAAGGTCGTCGCAACCTGCCAAGTTGTGACCTCTGTTTGCAAGGTCGTTGCACCCTGCCAAGTTGCGACTTCTGTTTGGGTTCTGGGGGATAAAAGTCGCAACCTGGCCAGTTGCAAACTCTGTTTGGGTTTTGGGGGATAAAAGTCGCAACCGCCAGTTGCGACTTCTGTTTGGGTTCTGGGGGATAAAAGTCATCGCAACCTGACAACTTGCGACCTCTGTTTGGGTTCTGGGGATAAAAGTCGCAAGCTGGCAAGTTGTGACTTCTGTTTGGGTTCTGGGGGATCAGATCTAGCCAGTTGGCGATGCTTGCCCCTGCTGATTAATCTCTGTGCTGGACCAAGAGATGCGAAGGCGACCCTTCGCGGGTATTGTCAATTTCATTGGCAAACCCTGATTCTCATAATTTTTGCCTCCCCCGTCACCTTCGCTCTGACCTTACTCATTTATCCATCTTCTCTAGCTCCTCCCGGCAGTCTGCATTTTCGAATTAGTACAGTATGCATGACTTAGAAGTTGAACCAAATATCACAATACTCTCACAGGCTTAACTTTATAAAAAGGGTGATGAACCTGAGGGAAATTGGCAACCTCAACCGAAGTGGGGGACCGAGACTTAGAAAGATTCTGAATCTTACTTCAGAGCAAAAGAGCCAGAATTGAGTATGTTGGGAGGGTCCAAAGGATTGCCCGCCAAAACAACAGATCACATCTGTATGTAGCTCACAGTGGCCGTCGTAGAGCGTTATACTATTTTTTGTCAGGTAGCTGGCCACTTAAGCATTTATGTATGATTATCTCTTCCCGTAGTGACAATGTCACGGATGGAATCTCGGAATTCCATCGCATTCGAATCAATAGTGGTCACATTTAACATCCTTGCCTATGCCCCGCCTAAAATGAAATCGCACCAAGGATCGGACAGCTACTTTACTTTTTGTTGGCCACAGCCCGACCCAATAGCATGAAATGGCTCTAGCACGGATGGAATCTCGGAACGCCATCACATTCGAATCAATAGCGGTCACATTTAACATCCGTATCCTGTTTTGCCTATGCCGCGCCTAAAATAAAGTCGCACCAACGATTGGACGGCTACTTTACTCTTTGTTGGTCACAGCCCGAACCATTAGCATGAAATGGCCCTAGCACGGATGGAATCTCAGAATTCCATCGCATTCGAATTAATAGCGGTTACATTTAACATCCTTGCCAATGCCCCCGCCTTAAATATAATCGCACCAACGATTGGACGGCTATTTTACTTTTTGTTGGCCACAGCCCAAACCAATAGCATGAAATGACCCTAGCACGGATGGAATCTCGGAATTCCATCACATTCGAATTAATAGTGGTCACATTTAACATCCTTGCCTATGCCCCGCCTTAAATAAAATCGCACCAACGATTGGAGGGCTTCTTTACTCTTTGTTGGCCACAGCCTGAACCAGTAGCATTAAACAGCCCTCACACGTACCAGTAAAAAGAAAATGTGGGCGTCCGAAGAAGGTGGTCCAGCCCGAAGTCCCTGCTGTCTAGATACTTGGGGAGGAAAAGGAGACCGAGGCAGATGAGCTGGACAACGACAGCTGAGCGTCTAGTGGCGGCGGTCATTAGGAAGTAGGTCTGGTACAGGCCACAAGGGAAAATAGTAAAATTATATTAAGTGAAAACCGGAGTCGCAAGAACCGCCTTTCAAATCGGGTCGGTCAAAATTCAGATTAGGTTCTCTCACGGTTTTGACCAAAACATTTTCCAGAACCGTTTACAAAACCGTATCGAGAACCGACCCAAAACCGCCCAAAACCGTCTACTCTGACTGCCCCTATTGCAATGGTCCACATTTTGAACCGCGTGACTTGACACGCTGCCAACCATTTCAATTCCAGTGAAGTTCCAGGGCCATTTTCTGACCTGCGTGTGTCAGCGCTTTCCACAACGCAATTGCTGGGGCCATTTTCTAAGCCGTGCATGTCTAAAATGGATACTGTACTTTTACATTCAAATCGGTAGTCACGCGTCACGCACCCCTCTGTCGATCACGAACTTTGGTCGAGGTCACGCGGCACGCAGGCGTTTGTCGAATTGGTTCACCGGTTCCAAAAAAACAGCGAAAATCAGCTTGTGAAGCCCCAAAATCCTCAATGACGGTTTTTCTGCATTTCCAAGACACGATTTTCCCGAAATTTAGCTAAATTTCTCATTGGACTCCTCGTGTTGAAGTTGAAGATCATCTTTGTGGCCCCAAAAGCCCGTATACCTTGTGTCGGGGGTCTAGATGGCTTTCCCATCCCTCTTTCAACTGTCGGCTCAACACCCATTTCATTTGCCTCCATGCCCATCGAGGTTTTCAGTGCAAATTCTTTTGGAGGTAAGCCTACAATAATTATCCGAGCACTTATATTGGTCCTAGAAGTGTTGCAGACCACGAGTCCAAGGTTACTTTTGCCTGTCTGACCACCGATTTGCATTTTGACTTGAAAAGGATTTTGACTTGAAAAGGATTTTGACTTGAAAAGGTGAGCTCCAATAATTATCCGAGCACTTATATTGGTCCTAGAAGTGTTGCAGACCACGAGTCCAAGGTTACTTTTGCCTGTCTGACCACCGATTTGCATTTTGACTTGAAAAGGTGAGCTCAACCCCCGACACCACTGGTCGGCTGTGAGTATTTTTTCTCTCTCTGTTGAAATACTCATATTGGTCCTAGAAGTGTTGCAGACCACGAGTCCAAGGTTACTTTCGCCCGCCTGATCACCAGTTTGCATTTTGACTCGAAAGGGTGAGCTCAACTCCCGACACCACTGGTCGGCTGTGAGTATTTTTTCTCTTTGTAGACATACTCATACCGGTCCTAAAAGTGTTGCAGACCACGAGTCCAAGGTTACTTTTGCCTGCCTGACCACTGATTTGCATTTTGACTCGAAAAGGTGAGCTCAACCCCCGACACCACTGGTCGGCTGTGAGGATTTTTTCTCTCTGTCAAAATACTCATATTAGTCCTAGAAGTGTTGCAGACCACGAGTCCAAGGTTACTTTCGCCCGCCTGACCACCGGTTTGCATTTTGACTCAAAAAGGTGAGCTCAACCCCCGACAGCACTGGTCGGCTGTGAGTATTTTTTCTCTTTGTAGAAATACTCATACCGGTCCTAGAAGTGTTGCAGACCACGAGTCCAAGGTTACTTTCTCCCGCCTGACCACCGGTTTGCATTTTGACTCGAAAGGGTGAGCTCAACCCCCGACAGCACTGGTCGGCTGTGAGTATTTTTTCTCTTTGTAGAAATACTCATACCGGTCCTAGAAGTGTTGCAGACCACGAGTCCAAGGTTACTTTCTCCCGCCTGACCACTGGTTGCATTTGACTCCAAAAGCCGAGCTCAACCCCCGACACCACTGGTTGGCTGTGAGGATTTTTTCCCTCAGTATAAATACTCATATTGGTCCTAGAAGTGTTGCAGACCACGGGTCCAAGGTTACCTTCGGCCGCCTGATCACCGGTTTGCATTTTGACTCCAAAAGGCGAGCTCAACCCCCGACACCACTGGTCGGCTGTGAGGATTTTTTCTCTCTGTCAAAATACTCATATTAGTCCTAGAAGTGTTGCAGACCACGATTCCAAGGTTACTTTCGCCCGCCTGACCACTGGTTTGCATTTTGATTCGAAAAGGTGAGCTCAACCCTCGACACCACTGGTTGGCTGTGAGGATTTTTTCCCTCAGTAGGAATACTCATATTGGTACTAGAAGTGTTGTAGACCACGAGTCCAAGGTTACTTTTGCCTGCCTGACCACTGGTTGCATTTTGACTCCAAAAGGTGAGCTCAACCCTCGACACCACTGGTTGGCTGTGAGGATTTTTTCCCTTAGTAGGAATACTCATATTGGTCCTAGAAGTGTTGCAGACCACGAGTCCAAGGTTACTTTCGCCCGCCTGACCACCGGTTTGCATTTTGACTCGAAAAGGCGAGCTCAACCCCCGACAGCACTGGTCGGCTGTGAGTATTTTTTCTCTTTGGTGTACCAATGGTGAATCCACCTTCAAGACTGCAGGGCCATGGGATTCCTCGCACTCCCGTTTGACAATGTCAATCACGGTGTCCCCATGAACGGCCGCGAGTTGAGACGCCGTATATGGAGCACGAATGTGGATCACCAGGTTTGCCATTGCTGGTCCAGTGGACACCTCGGATGTGCGGCTCTGCGTGACCCTCGTAAGTGGCGTCGTCGAGCAACGCCGCAAGCGCAGTAACCGGGGCAAGCTGGTCGATTTTCGGGGGGGAGACGGTCCACCGGAGGATCAGGCGGGCGGTGGGGTGAGTGGTGCGACTTCCGTCGCAGAGAAGGTGCAGGCAAAGCGGGCTTCCGCTGCTTGGTAACCTTTGTGGGCGCAGTCGCCGGTTGTGGTGCCGAGAGCCGCTCAGGGCGGATAAACTATGCGCTTTCGCGTCGGATTCTCGACTTTTTCTAGATAGCGGTGAGGAAATGGAGGTTGCTAAGTCAGCTTAAAAGGTGAGTGAGCATTAATTCTTGTACGAATTTTGTTTCAAGCAATGCTGCAGTAAAATGAGAAGAATCAGAAGCAACTGTCCAAATACACGGAGGTTGGGAGCGATGAGGAAGGGGAGATTACGAAGCCGAAGCCAGGAAGGTGAGTGAATAATAGCTCGAACCGAACGGGAATTGCTGCGGCGATGATAAGACGTCGCGGCAATGGATCCCCGTAACCGCAGGTCGGACCTTGGACGCAGATGGCGGCGCGGTGGACAATGAGCATGGTGAAGATGTCGACGAGGGAAGTGCAGAAGCAGCAAAAGCGCGGTGGTGCGGAGAAGAGGATGGCGGCGAGGATGGTCGACCGGTAGACACATGTGGTGCCGAAAATCGAGCAGGGGATGCTGGGGCGGAAGGAAGGGGTACGAGAGTGGGACAGGCATCAGGAAAAACTCATTTGCTATGAACGTCTATGAGCTGCTGCCTCCAAGCCCCAGTGATGCCCAGATTAGAAAGGCCATTGTATTCTATGCGCAAGTGCTCAGCTATTTTGTTTTTCCATTTATCACAGTGGAATACAGCCTCTCAGAGCAAGTTAAATCCTCGTCAACATATGTATTTCTGGCCGCTTTTCTCCAAATCAAACATAAAACCCTACAAAGTTTGTTTAAACAATTTACGTCTCAACGTAAAACCCTGTTTAAGCAATGATTTATTTAATGGTGGCCATCATCAAGGAGAACATTAGGATGAGGGGTTTAAACCTTGGTAGTGAAAAAAACAGGGTTTAATCAGTGTTTGGATCAAAATGTGAGGAAAGAGGGTTTCAAACACTGATTAAACACTGTTCAATGGGGCAAATGCAAAAGTTCCAGACACCCAGGGGGGTCGAACTTCAGACCTCCTGGTTCTTTCGCAAATGGAAGGGACAGAGATATAACCAGTACACCATGCAACCTATGTAAGGGGTGGAGTATTATATGGTGCCCCTCACTTAGTCGCCGCTACTTTTGTACAGCGGCCAAATCGGTCGGAGAAAATTTTTGGCTGTGGGACCTCCAAAATTCACCCAAACTCACCTGCTGAGAATAATGTTTCGAGGAAAGAAAGCTGAATGGGGTGCGCGTAGCGCGCCGAAAAATGATGAATTAGGCCCTTCTAGCCTGTTTCCGCTGTGAGTGGCCAATTTGGTCAGTCAAAAAGTATTTATCTCACCCAGTTTTTATTTTTGAGTAAATTCCTCTTGTAGAAATGTAGCTACCATCGAAAGGAGCATTTCTACAAGAGGGATTAAAAATCCGATTTTTCCTGACCGAGATCAATCCCTTGTACAAAACTAGCGGTGACTCAGATGATGAACGTATCGCTGGAAAATATTCAGTGTTTACCCCTCATTTGAACTTAGGACGTAGAGTAGGATAATCAATACGTTGTAGATCAGCGATGATCATCGTCTGGTTGCATAGAAAAAATGCGGGAATGCATGTATAGTCTGAGCACAAAGATCAACGCGTTGGTTCCGATGATTCAGTGTAAAAGTGAAATGTTCGTCAGTTGTTGCACGCTTTTTCTCTAGGTAAATCCATTTGAAAAATAATCCGCCGAGATGCCGAAACCCTGTCCTGTGCGTGGGTCTGACCTCCACTTGCGCTCGGTCACACTATACATCCTCACTGTCACTATTTCGATAATTTCTCGACATTGACGCCTTCCCAGCCTGTCTCGTCTGCAATGTTGTGTTCCCAATGTTCGGATCAATGGCCGCCGTCATTGATCGCGTCGACGACTGTTCAACTAGGGAGCTCGGGGTTGCTGAAATACAGTAACACGCGTTCTCTTTGCTGAAAATCCAAGGATGTCTATCGTTTCCGGATTAGCTAGCAGACATCGATCAATTTTTCTTCCCTAAATTGCCGCAATACTGGCCCAATAGATTTTGGTTACGAGCCTAATTGCTACCATCTTGGTTAAATATTGTTCAACTCTATGCCGAGGCCAAGACAAATAGCCGGCTATACCGGAGACTCCCAAGACTGCTTAACCCAAGGTTTGACCTCACGAAGCCATGCATTCAGTGTCAAGTGAAAAATTCCGTACTGCGTCTGTTCGAGTTCTTGCCATAATCCTAAATAATCATGGGACCAGTGAATGTGTTCATTTCAATCAACTCCCATAATACCTCGGAGAAACGCATTGACTGCTGCTCGAATACTTCAATAAGTAAAGTGCGAAGCTCTGAAACCCTCTGAATCTCGCTGCAGCCATCCGCAATTCTTCCTGATCTTCAACCGGGTTGTTTGGAGATCATGCAAATCGAGTTTCTCTCAGCCATTCGGATGGGTTGAATCGGTCTTCGTACAGTCAACTGAGGATTTTCTCGAACCTGCTGATCAAGCGCAGCACGGTCGGCAGCAGGCAGGGATTTAATGGGCGACCGTGGATGTTCATGTCGCCTGTGATGCTGTCGAACCGAATACTGCACACCCTCGTCGTCGTTGTACAAATAGTACGTCAGGGATGCATCGCAAGGAACATAGGTAAGAGTGGAATAGTAGATATGGCATGTCTTGGATCGCTGCTTCTCTCGAGGCATTTCTCCTTCTTCTTGAGGCGAAAAAATCGCTTCGGATTGCCACTGGCAGAGAGGCATCCACAATGTTTGAAAGACACCGAGGCAGATTCGTTTGTCGACTTTGAAGGAATTAGCAGGTAAACCTGTATTAGGCACCAATAATGAATAGGCAATACATTGATCCCCTGCAGTAGTCTTCGCTTTATAAATTTCTGCAGACGACTTCATGGGAGAGGAAAACCAAAAAACAACTGAAAGATTTTTTGGATAGTTTGGCTGAGCATAAAAAAATGGGACACTCCCAATCAACTCCCAATCGTCGACTTGGCAGACCCAGACGATGACGACTTCATCAAGGAAGATATGGACCAGCAGGCCCCTAGTCATCCATCCTTGGATATACTGTGGTGGCAGAAATGGATTGAACAGGCTTGTTTGTGCCCGCATAGCCATGGAATGACCCAGAACAAAGTGTGGTCATAAAAATGGGTGTATTGAAGGTGGATGGGTCAATCACCCAGCTACTTGGTATGGAGAGCTAATTGCATGCTGCAAATTGCCAGATGATACCCACCACTATTCTGAGCAGCCCTGTCTGTTTGAAATTGTCCTCGCTGCTTTGCTCGTTAAACCAGACATCACGCAACTCTCCATATCGGGTGTCGCGGTGCTGGAACCTCGGGCCGAATCAAAAGCACTTGTGGGGAGCCCACAGCAACAATGTGAGCCCTGGCTGTGATATTCTCGCTCATGGGGATCCATAAGTAAAGTTTGATGGTAAAAGCTTAAATTCTTCAAGTGTTTCCTTCCCACAGACCCAATATTGTCAAAGAAAGTTTGCCACATTTAAATGGGATCTGGCAGAATCACAGTGCTCGTTGGGCTGAATACGAGATGTAGAGCAAAATTAAAAAATCTATCTTGGACATTACACAAGCGCTCACCGGCCCCCTTCGGGGGCCGGTTCCCACTTGCGAACACATATTGCATTCAAAGGGCAAGATGCATGAGAGATCTCGTTAATTACAGTGGTAAGAGGTACATTCACAGCAGAAGCTCTTTCCAAATAATGTTAGAGGTAGAGGTTGAAAATCGTCTACATACTTAAGAATCAGGACATTTTCCGCATCAGGAACCCGCGTCATTGCAGAATACAGCTGGCCATGAGAAAAGACCGCTCTCCGAAGGTCTAGTCCGAGTTTTTGGACAGTAAGACCCTGACATCCATTGAAAGTGGTTGCATAACACAGGGCTAGTGGGATCTGTTTTCTGTGAACAACGTAGTTAAAGCCTTAAGGTTGAAAATGAAAATTGATTCGTGGGAGGTGGAGTCGTATCTCATAACTGGTGAGATTTAGTTTTCCCTAAGACTGGAAACACACTCACTGAATCTACGGCCTTGCCTGCTACCACTGAGGGTATTGTCTCAATTTCAACGGAGTGTCGAAGCAGATTCCGAACTATGACGCGAGTATTTTTCGTCAAACCACGGGATGCGTTGAAGTTCCGAGTAAATCTGCAAATTGCTCCAACCTTGAGAATTAATTCGTGCGGTGGAATCCCAGGTTCTTGTAATGAGTTCAGGAATTCAGGGTCTTCAAATACTGCTTCGTTTGAGCCCTGGAGCTCATCCTCAATAGAGTCCTTGCTAACATGACAGTGTGAATTTCCTGGAACATTGTCGAGTATTGCCATGTTGAATTCATCAGCAAAGGCGTTGAACGGACTGAGAATAGCACGAGAAATGCAGATTGAGGGATCGCCAAGAACATTGGGCGGGAAGACGAAGTAAATGAGCACTTGTGTAGATCTTGTGTGGTGTAGTCGACCAAGATCCATGCATTCATGCTCATAATCATCGCCGATTGCATCAAGAAATGCAGAGAAGGAAGGATCATTGCGTTGGTGAATTGAGGCCTCTAATCTCAGAGTTTCAAAGTGACTGAAGACTGCTTGAGTGCGTATGGATGCTTTGCAGATGGCTGTCCGTCCTCCGAACCGCACAACTGGTGCAACCTGAATCATATCTTCGATGATACGAATTTTGAATTAAGTCATTTCTCACCTGACGGAAATCTCCGACTGTGATAAGCATAGTATGTTGTTCATGCTAATTCATCCACCGACCTATTGACCTTTGAGTTAGTAACAGACTCAAACTCCGACAAGACATACCCGCTTGGTCCAGTGAATCGATGCCAAAAATCTCTCGCCGTCTCAATGCCTTGTACCCTCTGCGTAGCCCCAGATTCCGCCGCCCACCCACACATATTCCCATCCCTTACACGGGCAGGAGTCATCCACCCGGTCCCCATTCACCGTCCTCGAGCCATTCTCCCTGCAGACAAGGCGGGAGTTTCATTGGAGCATGCCCCTACACTACCATTGTTATTCCAGCTCCTCATCTTGTATTAGATTCTACAAGCTGTGCAATAGAATTATAATATCCCATTGATATTTTTTCAGCAGAATTCACGGGAGCGAAACGGAGAGGAAGAGCATCGGATCGTTCACCCATCTAAAGGTTCAGCGCCCGCCTCGAAGAGGCCCAATCCATGTCATCAGTAGACAGTACTGTAGTATTACGTTCAATTCGTAAGGCCATTTTTGGCTTTTTCGGTGTGACGACCGGAACCTTTCGTAACCGAGCCCGTTTAGGCAATTTGATCCACCGGCAACGCTCGGCTACGCTCGGCTAGCTCGGCTAAGGCCAAAATTTGCTCTGTGACGCAGTGACTTACGAAAATTTTCGTAGGTTTTTGGCCGTGTGACGCGTGACTATACAAATTGAACGTAATACTACAGTAATCGCAGGGGGATTAAGCGCGACTCGATTGAACGAAGAAGAACGAAATTGCGGAAGCGGGGGTATGACCAACCCTGCGTAAGCATGATTACGCCTCGCGAAGACTGCGGAGCGGATCACTGATCCGATGTGATCGAGCTGATCAAATACTGTCTCGCTGTCAGCACTGTTGACGAAGAGTTTCCTTTCGTGGCGTTTGGCGGACAGTTCCTCTTCCGGACGGTTTCTCTTTACTTCTATTATTTTATACCATAGCCGCAACCCTATAAAGGTTGCGGTCTCCCTAACGACGGCCCTCAGTCTTACCACGGCCTGCGTGCGACTGAGGGTACGTTTATCTCACTCATTATTCTTACAGCATTTACTTACGCAACCTGTAGACGGATTACTCATACCATATCTCTACAGGTTAATACAATTGAGTCTTACCACGGCCTGCGTGCGACGGCAAAGGAGGTGCAGAAGTATTTTGCTTCTTGCTTGTTCAGAAGTGGAATGGCTACCAATTTTTCTGGAGAATCATGTTCGTGGGCATGAAGCGAGTACTCTCTCGCAAGCAACATTATGAACATTTGAGTTCATTTCTCACGGTTCTAAACCTTGGAGCGTGTCTTCACGTGTAATGGCAATCCAGATTATCAGACCAGGAGTAGTCTTGTAAACCGACTTTTCACGGCTTTTTGTGAAGACAATCGTTCACACCCGTAAAAAGTCTTGGATTTGTTACCCCGTTGCTCTGAGAACCGACATCCATCAGTGATGATCAACCCGGCGCGAGTTCGGCCGTCCGTATATGGAAGTTCTCGCTCGATTTGGACGACGCGTGCGATTAAGAGATTAGAACGCGTCCACCCGCCACGCGCCGCAACACCTGAACGATGTCGGGGCGCGAGTTCGTTCTCAACTTCGACACAGGTACGGTCGTAGCTTCGCACATCTCGCGCGAAGCACGCAGTCCAGCCATTCCGAGTGAGTTTGCACGTATAGCACAGTGTTAAGAGATGGAGAAGGTTCCATTGAGTCAATTAAGGAGATAGTTACAGTATCATTGTAAGGACAGAGGTGGATGTGGACGCGGGAAAGTGGACACGGAAATCAGAGAGCAGAAAACTATGCGCTCTCGATGACGCTTCCCGATTGAGCGAGAACTTCCACATCAGGACGGCCGAACTCCCGCCGAGTTGATCATCACTGATGGATGTCGGTTCTCAGAGCGGTGGGGTAACAAGTCCAGGCCTAACCAGGAGGGGCTCAAGGCCTTCTAGGGTTGCGGTTTTTGTCTGAAGTTGATTCTAGACATCGGAACTTGCGCGTGTGTGCATACCTTTCTCGCCTGGCACAAGTGGTGTGTTGTTTTCTGCGAACACTCCTATGTCGCGTGGCTTTTCTCAATTTTCCCTCAAGTTGTGTCATTTTACCAGTGAGGTGAGCTTTTCCAATTTTGGCACAGTATGTGTGCCATAAATTCTCAACGTGCTACCCAACAGGTGCGCCCCGTGTTTCAGCTCATTTCAGCACCAAATAACCTTTCTCGTACAGTATACCTTACAATTATTTGGACTTTCTCCCGCTTGCCATAGCTGCTGCGACTTGGGCCGCCGACGGAGGACGATTAACCCGCGTCGGAGTTCCTGGCACCTGGAACCTTCTAGTCTCTCGTAGACAGAAGCTTCAACAAATATTACCCTCGTACCCGGCTTTTCGACGCGAAGCCGGCGCTTGAATGGTAGTTGCCCTCATTGACATAGAAAACCCCTACGTGCCGTATCGGCGCGATTTGGTTCGGGCCCCGGTATGCATATTGTAAACCTGCTGTCAGCGGGCCGGCCCTCCTCTCAAACCATACTTCGAAGTTTTCGGACCTTGCACGTGTGTATTGAACCTGACGTTTATCCATGCTAAATATGCATTTCTCCAGATGAACGAAGTTGAAACTGAGCAGGCTTCAGGTACTCAAATTGATCGCAATCCCCATGAGACATAAGCAGAGACATATTTAGGCATACTGTGGGCGCTCCCATTCGAAAGCTACCCCTGAAAATGACTGCGGAGATATTTTTCCACATTCTGCACACATATCCCATGCGATCGACCCTAGTTGGCGTTCAGTCTCCTGCAGTGCTTAGCCAAGTATGTCGGGCATGGCGGAATATCGCAATCTCCTTACCACGACTGGCGCTAACAGCGGAAGCGTCGCCTACTAGTAGAAACCACGGCTTTTCCACCATTCAATTTAAGATAGAAGCCCTTCGGTTTCCTTGCACGTTGACCACGCCCCATGTTCAAAGCTGGCAGGAGCAAGCCATCGGGGGGAGTGATTCTTCGTTTACGGCCGGAAGGACGGATTTGGCTGGGAGTATGGGGTGCAGAAGGCTCCACCGCCCGTGCAGGTTCGAGGTTAGCTGGATTATTGCCTTCGGTGCTTGAGAATTCCGGACCTTGCGCAGGTTTATTGTAATCCCCTGAAATGGTAAATCATCAAGCAGGGTAAGCTAATGTAACATGACGTACCTAACTCAAAGTTGCCTGCTTTATTGGTAGGCATTCTCGGTTGAGTTGCGAGATATCCCGTGTTATCTGCGACGTTTATAAAGCAATATTGACCGGATGCTGAAATGACCAGAAGGCCATTAAGCCCACGCGCCAGGGAAACTACAGCGGAAGGGAATGAATACATTGGCACGAAAACGTGACGGATCTGCAAGGTTATTGAGCAAAAGGGATCCACCCAGTTCCGTATGAAGCTCACATTGTTGCGGTCGTCTACCAAGAAGTCCAGTTTCTGGATCAAGCCACTCCGGAGGCCAATCGCCAGGGATCCCCGCAACGGGAACATGTTCGATGAAATCCACGCGAGAGATGATACTGGGTGTGCTAGCTGAGCTCTCAATACCACCGTGTGATACTGCAATCCATTGATCCGCAATATCATCTGAATACTGAAGAATCCGTTAGCTCCCCCGCTAGCTAAGAGATTCTGCTCGTCATTGTAACAACAGGCAAACGTAGGAACTGGATGGAAAGTTCCAGCCATGATGAAGTCTTCCAAGCTTCGCATTTAACCCGAATTTATAGTAAGAACCGGCACGGATCGGTCTCATGCTTAGCTCTGGGAAGAGGCGGGGATTATGATGTCAACTCACACTTTTCAAAATGTCAGGCATTGAATGTGAAAAAAAAAGGAAAGAAAATGGCCAGATGTTCAATGATCACGGCCATCCATTTCTGCAAATTCAGAGGTCAAGTCACGCGTTTCAAATTGTAAAGAATTGAATGCTCTTTGGAAGGAGCAATGAGCGGGATCTGGATAGCTGTGGATTTTCTAATGATCAGCCATTCCTGTACAGTCCAGTTTTCAAAAACTAACGACTGGATGGTGTCCATCTAAGTAGTGCTTTCTACCGAGGTATCAATATTTCTCAAAATGTGCACATCATCCTTCTGAGCTATCTGGTCTTTGGTTTTGTTCAAGAATTCTTGGGGTCCCGTTGTCTCGCGAGACATCGTCCATCACTTATTTCCACTAAGAGTAATGCCAGGATAGCAGGCGGAGAGGAGATCTATGGCATGGATTATGAAGCTGAAAGAGGGACCGATACAGCCCCGCGGGCCTATACCGATGCAGTCGGAATCCCCGCCCCCAGTAATACGTGGCTACCAGACGTGAGTGACATTGCATACGCTTTTCGGGCCGGAGAAAACGTACCTCTTCCATTACAACCATTTGCGGAACTTTGGGCGCGGCCTATTTTTTTTCATTTTTTGGTACGTTTTGGGCAGATCTCCCACTGTGAGCCCAAATCTCACCCGATTCCCTCAAAAGTGGGACCAAACCATGAAAATTAATGCCACGATCCGAAAAGGCAATTTTTGCGCGCAGGATTGCTGTTACATGTGCTGGGGGTTGAAATGTCGTAGGGGTAGCGGGCGCGGCAGCAGCGGGTAGCGGGTAGCGGGTCGGTGCGGGGAGGGTTAGTAGTAGCTCGCTGGTAAATAAATTTGGCTCGAGATGGTTCGTGGTTTATGTGTCTAATGATAAGATAAACACAACCACTATATTATCAATTGCAACATCTCTGAACGCCAGGAGATGCATGATTGCACAACTTCAAAAATGACAGCCTGGATGCTGGTTCAATGTTATTGGAGTTTATGCTAAGGTGTGTTCACACACCCTCTTCCTCAGACATCTGTATTTCCTCAATATCCTTTTGAAGGTGTAGACCTTCCTTCTTTCCCGAACCAGATTTTTGGCTTTGTTTTGAACTGCGGTCGTGCAGCGATCAAGTCATCCTCCTTACTCTGATCGGACAAAAGTCTCGTCGTCTTCTGCACGTGGAAGATGATTATTAGGCAACTGTGCAGGAGGGGACCTAACGAGGAGTTTGAGAGAGGGCAACATGCTGGAAAATGTTATGCAAGGAGTGAATCTGAATATGATAAATGAATAAAATGACGGATAGTGATTCAAGGAACCCGAAGTGTGACCAATTGGTGTCTCAACACATTTTGTTTTTTCAACTATTACTCGTATATTAAGCAGATCCCTCGAATCACATTGTACCTGTTTGTTATTTCCTAATTGACTCTTTTTTTCCCTTCATGCCTGGGTGTTTTGGTCGCCTCGAGGCGTTTATTTTTGGCTTTTGGGCGCTCCGCTACTTATGGCGCGTAGTTTGCGTGACTTGCTCCAACGCCACAGCCAACTTTAGCGCGTTTAAAGCCCACTTAAAGGGCAGCCGCCTGTCAAATCAATCATTCTCCTTCCTCCCCATCACCATCTCTTCTGCTCCAGTTGGATTCTCCGCTCGAACGAATCGCTTCGCAGGCTTGCAAGTGCTAAACATCCGTGCCCATCGAGCCAATAATCAAACAGAAGACCTGGATCAAAGCCGCATAACTTTGGACGGCTGTTACTGCCTACGTCAATGCCTCGCACACAAGATGTAAGATAGGTGTCACCCGGATTCAGCACCCTTATGTAAGCCATAGCCACAGCACAGCCACCCGCCAAATCTCGAGGGTTGAAAAAATTTCAAGTGCACAAAAGGTGACCTTAGGCTTCGTCCTTGCCTACGTTTTGCAATAGTATAAAATAATTATTTTTGTTGAAAAAAACTCACACCCCTGATTTCAGAAGAAAAGTGGCAACTTGGTGCAAGAATACCGAAAAATGGTAACACCTTCACTCTCAAAAATAAAACCGCCCATCCCATGAAAATTGACCACCTTGGGAGAGCAGAAGCAAAAAAATGGGACACCTTGGTTGAACAAAAAGAAATCCGCCACTGCTACGATTTTTATACGAAAGATCACTATTATGAATGGCCATCCGCAGCGACAGGGGCCGCTGGAGGTATTCAAACCACAGATCTGTAGGTATTATTCCATGTCAATCATCTCAGGAGTTTGGTTGGTCAACCAGGAACCCAATTGTCTCTCTTCAGCTACTTCAATTTCGCAGGTTGGAATCAAATCTCTGGGGACAACCCAGGCAAGCAACCCTAGCCACACTGGAGCACTCCGGAGACAATGAACCACGGGTTTGAGGCTGAACCAACCAACCAAGTGACGTCCAAATAAGGCAATTCCTTCTCACGTGAAGCACTGTTCTCGTCAAATGAGGGTTTCCGGCTCAAAACATGCTGCAAAGGGAATGCCTTGTCGTGCTGTGTGGGAAAGGGATAGAGATCCCCTCGCGGCGAGCACTCTCGGGCCGTAACCCGAGCCGGTGCACAACACCACGGAAATACAGAATGTAGACAGGTAAAGAGCTGATAGCTAAGAGTTCATTAAAAATGTAGCGAAAAAGAGTTATATATGCTCTGGACTCTCGTCAGGTACTGTGTTCTGCCTCAAATAACCATTGCATCTATTCTAATCATGGATCTTACCCGCTAGGCCGATTCTAATGTGATCTAATGCAATTCTAGTGCATTTGATCAAGCCCTAGATACCCCGAACTCGCGACCCGTACCCACGGGCTCAAAGCCTCGACCCGCGGGTTGGCCGGTCGGGTACAGACCCGTACCCGTTGGGGTTCGGGTTTTTACGGGTCCGGGTCCGGGTCAACGCCTTCAAACCCGAATCCGTACCCGTGTCCAACCCTAGTGCCGCACCAGTACGTGTACTGATGCGCATCCAACGCATGTGCCGAATCAAAGCACCAAAACCGTCTATCACAGAACTCTTCTGCCCCGCTGGAAATATGTATTTGGCCTTCATACAATTCCTCTCGTGCTTGCATTTACACTTGTCTATCGAATTCACCGCACTTCCTCCTGCAAAGTGTAACAGCTGTCACTTCCAGTTCAATCTCATCACTACGCTAAAAAGGGAGATTCGTCGTGGAATGGATTATGATATATATACATTTTGACTAGTATCAAGGCCCAGATCGAATACAATCCATGTAGCGTTAAACCAAGAAGGGGTAGCCATCCGTTTCAACCATTGCTGCGTCCAGTACCAGGGCGCCAATATTTTGAATTAATTTCGCGGCTCGCACAAATGCTGGTTTAGATGTAGATCATGGATCAAGTGAGTAAAAAGCGCGACCCATAATTCGAATGCACCGACATTTTTTACCGCAGCATGTTCGTTGTTCATTTGCGCGGTTGCAGTCGTAGCCGTACCTGAATAATGAGTATTGAAGCCTTACCCGCGATCGCATGAACGCACCAACAGTTATGTGGCGGCACCCAACCATCTGCGCCACGGAAAAGAGGTCAAACAATCGCCTCGGAGCAAAGTGCAGACCGCACTTTTGATCTTTTTCCCATGAAGCCATAGATACGTATGGTCATCGAGCAATTGTTCTAGGCAGTCCCCACAAAGAGAGACGTCCGCTGTCCACTGCCTGAATCCACGCCGCAACACAACGTCGTGAAAGATTCCCCCAATCATAGCGGTGCTGATTGCGCTTGGACCCTCGTATTGACGGAGGAGCTCTTTGAGGGCGTCGGTTTCCTGCCGGTTGTGTAGAAGGTTGCCGGACAGGTATCCTTCCGGGCTCATGAGATATAAATGCTCCCATGCTCCGAGAGATTCAGCATCGCAGAGCAAATCGTTGGAATGCGCTGCGCTAGAACTTACTTGCAGACGTCCAGAGGCGTGGTGCTTCCGCCTGGCCGCAGCCTTGGCCTGATCATAAAGTTAGTTCGCGTGTCTGAGCGGCGGGCGAAGCGTACAGGTATCGAGACCGCTGAGTACCGTCTCGAGGATGGAGCTGAGGTGCCTCGAGTCATCTGGCGGAGCCGAAACTTGGCGCGATATTCAGAGCTGGGCGAGGGGCCGGATAAAGAAATCCGTAAACAGTCGTATGTGCTCCCAGGAGACTTAGATGGACTCAGATATTAGTATAAATACAGTAGTTACAGAGAGAGATTCCTCACGAGCTTCTACTACCCCGGCTTCACCGCCACCGTGTAAATCTAACCGTGATTGAACCGAACATCGAGTGAATATAAGGATTGAACTCCTTCAAGCAGAAATACCAACACTCTTGTTTGATAATATTCGCGCCACGTCTGCTGATGGCTGTCCCGGACGGCCGCCATGAGAAGGGCAACCTCAATTGTATTAACATATAACAACATTAAATTGTATTCCTATCTACTAGGGAATTTCCCAAGCAGAACTTTTTAAAAAATTTCTGGAAAAAGGGTTATAAATTGCTGTTAATGGCTGTGAATTCGGTGTGAAAGTGAGAAAGAAACTGTGTCAGAACACTTTGTAAATTGGCCAGACAATATATTCACGACCGCTCCATTCTCAGCGAAAGACCACGTGGCCGCACAGCCTCCATCGCCTGGGCAAATCGGCCGCCAGATCGGACCGATTAAATCCGAACCTGCCGACGGCAAAACCCTCGGCAATATGAGGCCATTTCCCACGAAATAAAACCCTGATTATTCCGCGTTTAATGCAAATATGTCACGCATCGTCCAATAGGACCCGGTTTATCCCTTGGGAAGGTCAGGGCGCGCACAAAAATTACAAGAAAATTCTGCACAAAAAAGAGCAAAAGTGACCAGGTGAGTGATCGGCTGATGTTGGTATTTGATCTGGCCACGCGAGCGAACCGTAACGTCCGATCACTTCGCCGCACTTCGGCATCAATCGGCTCGACGCGCCTCAACGAATCCGCCCCATTATGAAGCATGTGATTTAAAATGCATTTCAAGGTATGTGGTTCAAAATGTGAATTAAACCTAGGCTCGTGGACCAGCCGGCCTGGTGAAAAATGATGCCATCGTAGAACTCAACAACTACCGGGACCGGCTGGGCTCCCCCGTCGCCTCTTTGGTAGATGGATGATCTCCCCGTCATTTCAGAGGGTACAACTCTGAAAAACATTGTTTCTCCCCCAAACCTGGAAATTTCGGTCTCGGAAAATGTTAGTTGAGGACGGATAACTTTTGATTCTCTATCCAATGAGCCCAACATGTTTTTGAGGGTCAGAAAAAAACATGTTGGGCTCATTGGATAGAGAATCAAAAGTTATCCCACTTTCACTGAGGGACCTAAGAACCTATTTTTTCAGATTCGACATTTTTTAGAGTTGGACCCTCTCAAATGGCGGGGGAAATGCTCATCACTGAAACATGCGATGTGCCGGCCCAGTCCGTCCACGAGGTTACCCTTTGTTTTCCCATCATTATTTGTTCTGATATTGTGTCTATTTGCTCTTTATCCAAATCCGTCTCGCCCGTTGTGTCTGTAACCGAGTGGACGTCGACTGGCCTGCGAGTCTAAAATTAAACCATTCAATAGTGTTCAAAATGGCATGATGAAGCATGTGATTCAAAATGCCATTCTGGGGCATGGGGTTCAAAATGCGAATATCTCGCAGGATCAATTCAAATCTTAAACAAGCGCTCGCCGGCGCTTCGCGCCGGCTCCCGCTTTTGATTTGGTTGATGTTATGCGTGTCACCGGTCCGAGCAAATTCTAGGCCCCACCGAGGCTATGCATGCCGATACGCGTCTAGCCGTCTCGGCATGCATAGCCCATAACAATCTAGGCCATTGCTCAACCCAGTGGAGCCGAATCCCGTTGATGTTCGCGACAACGCACTTGATGTGCCGAAGTTTAAGGGCCTGATCGGGTGCGACGCTTCGGCCAGGCGGCTGACGCTACGCCTTCTTCGTCACGTCCTGTTAGATGTCAAGGGTTTGTTTCAAAATGTTCACCCTAGCAGACTTAAATGGAGCTCAGTTGAATTGATATCCAACATACCTGGCAAAGCTGTCTTGACCGTGCACTTGACTTGAACCGAGCCGAGCTGATACTCAAGAGTAAACGTACCTAGCTATTTAACGGGGAATTTGCGGAGATTTGCGAGTATATCTGAAGGAGAAGTGATGGTTGGTGATTGTGAGGTGCAACGACACGCACCCTGAAGTAGAATTGAAGCCGCCGGCGGCTCAGGAGATCCTGCCGGCATCCGGGGCATCATTGAGCCACCATCAAACGAAGCCGTCGCAGGTTTAAAAAGGTTCGGACCGACAGAGAGGTCGTAATCTTATAAAGAGGGTGACTACTTCTGCTACTATTGAATATCTCTTGCTGATTTTTCGATAAAAATAAAAATAAAAGTAAAAGCTCAGCTTTCCTGCTTAACTTACCCAAAAATAGATGAACTGCCGATGGTAATAGCAAAAGAGTGAAGGTCGGCAAGTCGCCTTTCGGGACGGGGCCGAACTGCTGATTGGATCGTTAGTGTTAGCCGCAGTGTGCCGCAGGTGACGGAGCTTGAAGCTCGCAATATAACCATATGGGGATCCAGCTTCAGATGGACAGAAAGCTCAATTTTATAAAGAGGGTTATGCCGAACGTGTCGCAGACTCGCAGTGAGCCGTTAATATATCCTTATGGGGATATTGGCTTCAGACAGACAGACCTGCCAATTTTATAAAGCGGGAGATATGTCTAGTGCTCCCTTATCCCTCTTGCTCTCGGCTGAATTAAACCATTTGATAGTGAGGCACAGGGTTCAAAATGCCATTACAAAGCATGTGATTCAAAATGCCATTCTGGGGGCATGTGGTTCAAAATAATTAAACCATTCAATAGTCTTGATTCTAACTGTTGAAAATATTGAGTCAGCAGCCTGATAAATACCATGACTTATTATGCCTCAGAGCGGTTCATACATCTACTATTATAAGTTGCAATCCATGTGCTGTACACCGCCATTTCAGTCCAATGTTTTCAAAATCTCCAGCCGGCCAACATTAATCAAAGATTTGACGAAACATTCCCATGTTCTCAAACACATGTTGTGTGAATGTTTTCTTTATAACATTCCGAATATATTTGGTAGATGTTCCCTCAATATTAGATCCAACATCTACTTTACATTTATCCTGTTCTCTATTTGATGTTTGTTGGCGGGTCGGAATGCTTGGCATGGCGGTCCATAAAGCAGTTGTTAGGTACTGTGAGACTGTGCGGAAATGTCTCTGCAAGAGGTTCACAAGTGAAAGAATATTCTCAAGATCTCGACAAAGTGTGGCACCATCAAAGGTCCGTGCACATCACGTGTGTTTGACAGGTGGTTGATCTTGATGTGCGACATCTCTCTTCCTCCCACCACATTGCCACCGTCCCCGCCTTTCCGCCCGCCCAAAAATCTCCCTCACAACCTTCTGAAAGAAAATTACACTGTAGCAAGTTCTCCCCTTGGCCTATCCTATCTGGCCTTATCGCTACGGCCTTTCCGCGTCTCAGAATCTCCAAGCTTTAGCTCAAGATCTTCGAGTATTCACACCAAAGCAACAACAAGATCAAGCGAAGAACCTTGAAGCCCCCAAAACAAGAACCTTGAAGCCTACAAGCACCCTGAAGTCCGCCACTGCTTGCTGTCTTTGACTCCGCTCCGTCTTGTTCCGGCTTCCAGCGTCGCTCATGATCAAACAATAGCAACAGACCGAATCTTCAAGCCGAGTAACAACTTCATCCAATTGCCATCACAGGCACAATCCGACGACGAGCACGACGGCAACCGATGTCGAGGTTTGGCAGCCACCCTTGCCCCTTTTGCGCCAAGATGCAAAGTACATAGTTTAGATAATCTGTTTGTATTACTGTACATCAACCCCGTCTAATTGAATGATTTTTGCATTACCAAATTCTAGAAAATTAGTCTGCTAATAGTCTCCTAATGTTTCAGTGAATGTCGAGTAAAGGTTCTTGAAAAATGGTTTCCACAATGGAACATTGGACAAGCCTCGTGTGATTCGATTATTTATGTCTCAGGAATGTTTAGCACAGCATTTTGTGATGATCAGTGAATTGTTTCGCAGCATTGCAGAAGAAAGATCCCTGAAATATTTTTTACAAACGGCGGTGTAGACAAAGGGACACAAAAAGGGACACAAAAAGGGTGCAAAAAGAGAAGAAAAAGGGAGCCGCAAACCAGGGTGTTCACAGTTCCCTTTTTTCGGCCCCTTTTCTGCTTCATTTTTTTTGGTTTTCATACCATTTAATGCACATAGGAAGTTGGTTTCTCCCCTTTTAGACCACTTTTTAAATGTCTGAATTGAAAAGGGGAAAAGACTTGGGGAAAGAACCAACTGTGAATAACCCCATTTCAAACACTCTCGATTCCCAGCGCCGATGTG
>JARKIC010002468.1:0-60753 GCA_029378375.1 Mycena olivaceomarginata
ACCGTCGTCAAAGGGTATTTTCAACTTCAGTTGCAAAGTGTGTAGGAGTGGGGAAGTGGATTGCAGCATTGGCAAGGATTCAGCCAGCTTGTAACACAGCTTTTGTGCGCACTAAACCATTCCAAATCTATGAACCGAATCGATGAAGAAATTCAGGGAACTAAAAATCCCCACTCACCTGAGTCACCCATTTTACTTTCGAGTCGTAGTACTTCCAACCTTGGAATGAGGGCGAACTGCGGAGCCTTAACAGCCAGGAAGCAGAAAGGATCTCGGAGACGTACATTAAAATTGTTATTGGTTCCATTGCAGGACACGTCGAGCTCCTTGAGGTGCGGAAATCTCCCAGGTGTTCCAAGGATTCTCCCCAAATCGTCGACACCAGCCGCCAAAGACCAACGCAAACTGCGTAATCGTTGGGCGATTGCAAGTGCGAAAGGGTCTTGAGTAGTTTGGGTTTTTCCCGGGGACGAGTTCTCCGGCGCCGCCGACCAAGCCCAAGTCACGAACCAGTGTCGCGAGTGCCGGGTGAGGTGTACCGTAAACCAGAGTGTGTGTCCTTGCACAAATTGGACAGCTACAGCGTTCGACAGAGCTGAGGGTTTGAATGAGAAGAGCGGATTGGGGTGCAGTCAATGGTGGGTCAATGGTGTTGGAATACAGCAGAGGAGTAAACGCGGAACAGAAGTGATGCGAAAGGGACAGAGCGAGCAAGGGATTGACGCGATGCAAAACGCGCGATGATTGTCCAGAGCTCGAGGGGCACATCGGAGGTATTGTAGGATAGGTTAGCTTTGGGATGGCTATGAATGAGCTACAATCAGCGGACTTTCGCGGGGAATGTATCAAGTTCGCGCACCAACTCCGATGGTACACGTCCAAGGCGAAAACAAAAGAGTGACGCGAGCTTTCGCGACGTTGCTAGGGTAGACAAAGGTCAGATTCGATCCCATGCAGGAATAGAACGATACCTTTGGGATTGGCATTTGGAGAAGAATTGGCGCTCACGTGAGCACAAACACGGTCACGTTGCGCGTTTGGTTCGGTCAACTCGCTAAAGTTTCTTCCCAATTTTTCCTCTGAATTATTTTTGGAAAGCAACAGCAATCTCCCCAGCGTGAGTCAGGAACTCATTTTTTACTGTCCACTCCCTGCATTTCCAAGCTCGTTTGAAACTGTTCGATCTGAAATCTTGACAAAGGTTCATTTAAGTAAAAAGTCATCTGTGAAACATTGCGAGAAGCGCGCAGTATGCAATCAATGTAGCGCGAACCACGCTATGAATATTCGTAGTCACTCTGCCGCCAGACAATTGTCTTCCTAATGTGCCGCAGCGACTAAATACCATTTAAACCAGACATCAACGGTGTATGCTCAACTCCAAATAATAGCACGACTCTGTGAAGAAGTATTAGAGAACATTCTTTTTATTGAACGCAAGACCAACCTTTGATCTCCCCACTCGCTTTTGCCAAGAAAAGGCATCAGAACGATCCCAGAAATGTTTACTGCCTCGTTCCAGCTCCCAATTTATGTCGACGACGACTAAACGAGGATCGAAGATTGGCAAATGTTTGCGCTATATACTTGCCATCCACAAACACATCAGCCAACAAGACCAAAGCTTGAAGTCTTGGCAAGTGGGACCAATATGTCCGATAAAACGGTGTTTGCCGTCTGACAGGAAAGGGCCAAATGGGTGAGCGCAGGAAGTCGACAAATTTGCGACCAGTATGGCCAATTGGCAAAGACGCTGGAGTCGGCGTCGAATAAATTCACCTCGGTGTCAAAGAAGTGGAGGTGGGTTACGTTCTGCAAAAACGGTAGCCCGGACCAAGGTTGGCCGTGATTGGCGACTACATCGGCAGCGAGAGTCAGGTGCGTCGGTCGCATGGGCGCTAGGATTGAGAGAATTCCAGCATCTGAGAGGTCGCTGATGAGCGCCAGTTCCGTGGCTCCTGTACACCGATGCAGCACGCTGGATAGCTCAGCATCGGACCACCCGTTGTCGGAGTTGAAAATCTGGGTGTGCCAGGGAAAATGGTTCGAACTCCCATTACTCAACGGGAAGGCGTGTGAGCTCTACACGAACCGCACCGGCGAGAAAACTCTCCGGTTTCGACTCCGTTGCTCGCAGAAGTGCAACAGCCGAGCTGTTGTTTCGCGCATGTCTGGCTATTCTGATTTCGGTGTAGAGGAGAGGTTCTATCCTGGGATTGGCATTAATCGACCGCCAAGTCTGACGGGCGACAACATACCAATCCAAAACCACGGTGCGCTACCCTTAGAGGGGCCGGAATCATCTCGGGATAAAGAAGCGCAAACTCCTTGAATATTCTCTGCTCCAGCCTTGTCTTCAATCTCGACGATATAGCTGAATCGTCGGAGAGACTGATATTTTGGCCCAAGAGAACTGTATTCTCGACGGCATCTGGGATCGGATCCGAGACGGAGGAGGGAACTGTAGTTTCAACAGCATCTGAAACCGACTGGCTCTCGTGTCTTCTTCAACCAGTTCCATATGGTAACAGGATTCTGTAAATTTGAGATCAGAACGGAATGTACGAGGCGAGATCAAAAGTGAACAACAGACCTTCAATCTCCCCGCTTCGCTTCCGTGAAATAAATAGATCCGACACGCGCCCACTATACTCGACCATCTGGACTGATAAAATGGGCCTGAGTAATAGGACTTTCGTCAATAATAAACACCACGCGTTCATCATGGCAGTAGAACAGGTGCCGTCGCTGTATTCTTTTCCGGGGGCCCCGTATAGAATCAGAGTTGAAGGTTGGAGCAATTCAGATAAAGCGGCTTCTAGTGCACAGGGAGGTGTGCGTTGGTCCAATGCCAGGTGAGTGAGGCCGGGAGGCGGGAAAGGTGCGCAACAGCGACCATCCGTGGATCAAACTCCGTCGGCGCCGATGTCAACCGAGAAGAAGATGGCTGATATTCCGGAAGAAAGGCGCGGTGAGATCTAGTTGAGGAGGTGGCATTCCGACACCATGTACAGGGCGCTGCGGTCGCATGCACGCGAGCATCGGAAGAATTGGGACGGGCTCGTCGAGACTGCCGAAGAAAAAAAGACTCTCGACGCCTTCGCATGCGCGGAGTACAATTCCTAGCTCGGCTTCAGACCAGGTATTTTTTGGACGGCGACCAAAAAGATGCAGCGCGAACGTGACGAGATTCATATGCCGAACAGCTTTGAGCAAGAAGTCAGCCGGCTTGGTGGTGGAGTCGGTGATGCGGAGAAGGGCATAATCCGCTTTTCGACTTTTCTTCCAGCGGGCTGATTGAGACGGTGTGGTAGAGTAAAGGTTCAATCCTTTGGAGGTTCAACGGATCGCCAAAATGATTGTGTCTCGTGCAGACTCACCAGTAGTGGACACGCCATGCCACACGCAAAAGTGTGGGGATCGTATTGCGGTACATATGTGCCGTAGTTTCGAACATCTCCCGCTCTAATTCGGGATAGAAACGAGGGGTACTTTGAACCATCATCGTGTCCGCAATGTTCAGTGTCCCGGGGGTGGAGGTCATTTCAAAGCAGATTTCTGCCAGGTTATGACGTGGACGTGGAAGATGGGAGGAAGAGGGAGTCCGCCGCAGTCCGTAGTCACACTTGAAAGCCAAGAAAACACAGCAATGCATTGAAGTCGAACCAATACACGTGACGTTTGGTTGGAAGGTCAATGTAAGCTCCAAGTGGTAAAAAACTCGCCTGTGAGCCATTCTGAGAAGCATGCAATGGAAAGTACTTAGCCATCGAATCTCCCACCCCTTAAGTTCAAGCGGGACTCTTGAACCTGTTAAAAACGCGATCACCTGATTGATTTTACAAGCTGTGCCAGAACTTTGCTTCTGCTTCCCAAATCCGGTTTAAATTTAGGCAACGTTCGTTCGCACCACGACTCGCTAACATGACACCACCATGGCTCTCTCGTCCCTTTTCCCCAAAGTGCGTCGCAAATGTTGCGTTCGACATGACCTAACGAGACTCAGCAACCTTTGCAACCCCCCCATCGTCGAGGCGGACGGCGCATGGGTCTTTTTCGGCGGCGCACTTCGCACGTATGCACTCACGATGGCAGCTTCACATCGAGGCAAATATTTGCGCACTCCAACCCCCACACTGAGTAAGATCGCGCCGTGGTTGTTTGCAAATCAATAGGATGCTTAATTTGAATCTTAGCGCCGGGCGCGGATCAACAGCTACTTACTCGCTGGGTTTTTGCCAGGTATTTTTGGTGCGATATGGCTAACATATGCCGCTAGCGCCATACCACCGGCACTTATACCAAACGGAGACATTCGACGTTGTGTGGAATCCCTCTGAGTTCTTGGAGGCATCCAATATTTATGATGTTCTCAGAACAGCGGTGTTTTGTGCTATATCCTTGATGGCAAGCCAGGAAAGCTTCAAGCCGGAGAGACTGTGTCCATACCTTCGAGACATTGGCACACTGTATGCCTAAACCCTCTTTGCCGCGCCGATATTCATTCGAACGTCCCTCTAGTTCTGGTCTGACCCCGCCTCCGGGGTGGCCCTGGACGTAAATATCACCGTGCGTGGTGGACCCAATCCGGGCTTCGACGAGACGTTCGTGCGCAATTCCTACGGGTAACCCTTTAATTTTCAGCCAAACTCAACGACTTAACTGATCCCGTTCAGTTACCTATCGTCCTGCACCATGCAGAACCTCACCCCGAATCCCATCCAGATGCTGACATTCATGTACTCTGCGGATGTCATACTGGAACTGCCGTTGAACTGGGGCGATTTGCCAACTATGCCCTGGGGCACTGGCTAGGATGGCTCGGCGGTTTCAAGAGCGAATATTCAGCCTTTGCGTCCAAGTAGTGTCAATGATGCAACTGCTATTGGCATTCCATATATGTTTTGCTGTATCTCTGTGATCATTACTTCGTCACGTTGATGTCTTCGCCGTCATCTATAGCTCATTGGAATCGAGCAAACAGGGAATAGTTCGAATTAACTCGGCACAACTTGAGAAAAATAGTCTTGATATGATTCAGTTTGTTGTTCATACGTCCAGCAGTCTGAAAAGAAATTACAGCGCCACTCGAACGCTGCGCTCAACGGTCGGCCACGCCAACTATGGTCTATTTTCGGCAAATATTCGGTCTCGGCGCGCTCGTTTGTCGACGCGTATCACAGTCATTTGATTACATCGAGACCGCCATTGGCATTTACATCAGGAAAAACCAGATGTAACTATAGTTACATTCGGTTTTCCTGATGTACTCCTCCTACCATCTCTGGTCTTTTGTCTTATCGCGAGTCCGACCACTCACCAAGTCAGTTTTCAATTCCATTCACACGAGAATGGGGTCGGAGACCCAAATAGCGCATTTACTCGCGCAGCCAGCATCCTTTACGCCAAATTTCACCGCAGAACACTCTGTGGTGCTACCTCATAGCCTTCAAACGGTGTTGACAGGTTTGGGAGCGGAGAGACCCTCGAAGACAGCGTCAGACTCTCGGATCTCTGCTCAACCTTCCGTCTCATGACCAAAGACCACGTCACACTTTCCAAGGACCAGTCCTTGGGGGAGGTGCGCTGCAGGGGTCTACAAGCCTCGAGTGAGCCGGTGTCGAGCGATGGGGAACGGTCCTTGACGCGCCAGTTCTTCGTGCTGCAAGAGGTCGTTCCTCTACTCTGTGGCCTGTACCAGCACACCGTGACGATTGCAGGTTGCCTAACCAGCGACCGCGAGCGAAACGTGGCTCTGTACGAAACCAGCGCGGCGGGAGGCATCCTCGTTTGGAAGCTCCGCACGTTCGAAGAGCTTGCACCGAGTGAGGGCGACCGTCAAGTCAGGACGAAAGTGCATGAGCGAATTCAAGGCAGGGCGCCGATGCTCCTGCGGTCGACAGTCGAGAAAGAGACGCGCAGGGCCCATACGTACGTTTCGATCCTGTTGTTGTCCGTGAAGTGCCCAAGACTGAGGCATCTTCCAAGTATTCATATGGAGCAGTACCACACACTTTTCGCTTGATGTCGTTCTTCGGCATTTTGACCCGCTTCGAGTGCGTCTTCCCGCCCTTTCGTTTGATTCTGGTCCTGACCATGTCGCATGCAGAGACGGGCCTAAAGCTACCAGAAAGGAGCCTTTGCCATGTACCGAGCCGCTTGTGGGCCATCTGATAGGGGGACGGAGCTGAGGATACTGGAATGCATGTTAATCCATTAGTCTGAAAAGGGCTTGGGGTGGAGGTCATATCGAGAACTTTCCACTCGATACTTTCCGCCTCCGCTCCACTTCCTTTTTGGGATGAGCACAGCCTTCTAATGCTCTCTGCCGACGGCACGTCGAATCTCGGCAACGAGGTCAAGCCGAAGCCCAAACGATGTTTGGTTGTTTGGCATCCTGGCTCTCTTCCCCAACCTCCACTTGCCTCCTACCCGCTGAAGGACGACGGCGGCGACGAGAGCGACGCGACAACGCCGACGACGTCCAAGCGCCACCCCCACCTCGTCGCGGGCCTCCCGCCTAGCGCGCCCACGACGCCGCAGATCCAGAGCACGGCGCAGGAGCTCTTCCCGTCCCCGCCCCCGTTCGCGCGCGTCGTCGGATCCGAGTCTGCGGCAGCACTCCCACGCCGCGCTGTACGCGCAGCTCGCGACGACGCCCGTGGGTGCGCTGAAAGACGTGCGGCGCGCGTTCATGATTGTGGCGAAGGGCGCGGGTCGTCCAGCGCGAGTCGGGGGCGAGCTTGCTGGCGTCGCTGCAGCCGGTGTTGACGCTCGCGGCGCTGAACGCTGTTTACGGCGTCGACGCAGCAGGCGCAGCCTGATCCGCATCTCCACACAACCTAAACGCGTCGCACGGCGCCTGCGCCGCCACCCAAATCTCAGCCTAACCCTTCTAGTCAATACATTACCACTCGCCTTTGTAGCCTATCTTCTGCCTCAATATAAGTTGCATTGTACTTCCCTAGAAATGTAATTCAAGTCTTTTTTCTCCATTTCGTGGACTTGTCTGAATCCGCTGTCCAAACGGCGCCGTGGCGGCAGCTTACGCGGCACATCACGGCAGAAAACACCTTGCCGAAAGATGCCGCAAATCAAATTCCCGTTTGGGTAAAGGGGCAGAGGCGGAAAATACGCAACTCGAACTTTCACGCAGATTTCTGCTGGGCGATGACGTGGACGTCTTATCCTGGGAGTCCGTAGTCAAGCGTCGAAAACACAGCATTGAAATCGAACCAATGCACGTGGCGTTTGGTTGAAAGTCAATTTAGCTTTTAGTGATACAAAATCACCTGTGGATCGTTCTGAAGCATGGAATCGTTGGCATTTTTTTTTTCCCTCTGAACTATTATTGAAAAGCAATAGCAATCCCTCGGCGTGAGTGAGGAGCTCAATGTTTAACTCTATCCACTGCACTGAATTCAAATCCACGGTTGTCACCAGCTTGTATGAGTTAATGAGGTACGAGTTCAGATTGTATTGAAGTGTCTGTCTGCGAGAGACTATGTATGGGTCACACAATTCTGAACCACATGTACGGTGGGTGCAATAGTAACGTTTGTTTGCCAGTTGGGATGGTTGAAAATTTATTCACGAGCAGCCAACGCTTATACACACGCGTACGGCAGCGCACTTGAAACATCTAAACGCGACCATCCCAGACCAGATCCACATAAAAAAACTACATGAAAGGGAATCCGGACAGCTAAAATTGGCACGAACATCAACGTTTCTGCTCCGAAATCCACGAGTACCTGGCACAAGAAATGTTACAACCCAGTCAACCAAAAGGTGTCCTCAATCTCGCACCTGTCCACAACGTGCGCACGATCCAGAACAACATACGCGTTGCCGCCTGACGGACGAAGCACAGAAAAGAAGTATTCTGCACTCAAATCCGGCGGCTCACCCATCTCTTTGAAGCCAATGCCTGCGAGTTCGGATAGGTATCACCCAAGAGGGAGATCTCGATGCGCTCGAGTCGGGGCTGGGAAGGCAGGAAGAGCGTAAATTCTTCGATATAGTCTTCCGGTGGAAAGACAAGCCTGGCAGGCCATTTCGGGGGACCCAGCCGGCGAGTGCGATATTCTTGGAAGCGAAGGCTCTGTAGTCCTGGTTAAGAGAATCAGATGACCGCAATAGTGGATCTGAGCAAGTAATAATGAACTCCCGAACGTAAGATTCTCACTCAAGGCACATACCATGCGTTGACTGATGCACACATCAAGATGCGTAAGGTTAGGAAAGGAGGACACTAATTGACGAAACGAGGCTGGGGAGAGCTCGTTCCTCGTCTTGATCGTTTTGCCAGCAGCGTCGACCGCGAATATGTGAAGATGGGTGAGGGACAAGTCGCTTGCGAGATGTACGGTCTTGAATGACGGGAGGGGATCAAGGTTCAGATGGATTAAGGCGATGACGAGCTTTTTCAGTTTATGTGGCCCGGCACATATAACGGCGGCGTGTTGGAAAGAGCCTTGAAACGAGCGGAGTTGGGGGAATATTTTCTTTTTGGACAATTCTATCCCAGGCACGTCTAATTTTAAGTGGTGGAGATTGGGATGCGAGGTGAAGAACGGGGAGAAGTCTGTTTTGGGTACGCGAGGGACACCACAACCATACTGGAGCCAGTAGTTAGAAACAAGGTCCACAGAAAGCTCGAGAGTCGCGAGGGCGGGGAGATGTATGTTGTTTATAGCGGCGACGAGATCTGAGTAGCCATCGTCCGGGAATCCTTCCATATACTCGAAAGGAATTTTAAGCTTTAATCGCAAAGTATGGAGAAGTGGGGAAGTGCATGAGACCATTTGTAAGGATTCGGCAAGTCTGTAGCACGGCCTATCGGCGATACCCCAGTCCATATCAGCATTCTCTGTAACCGCAAATCGATTAACGGGCCCAGAACGGAAAGAAGAAAAAACCCCCGACTCACCGACGAGAGACGAGAGGTTGATTTCTACTCCTAGAACTTCCAGTCTTGGAACGAGGGCAAACTACGCTTTTCAACGATCAGGAAGCATCGAAACGATGGAGACGTACATTGAAATTCTTGTTCGTTCCGTCGCAAGACATGACGAGTTCTTTCAAGTGCGGAAATCTCCCGGGCGCGCCGAGAATTCGCTCCAAATCGTCGACACCAGCCGCCAAAGACCAATGCAAAGTGCGTACTTGGGCAGCCTCGAGCTGTGAAAGCGTCTTGAGGAGTTTCGGTTTGTCGCGGAAGGTCTGGTCCGCGGCGCCTTCGACCAAGCCTAAGTCGCGGATGAGTGCTGCTAGCGCCGTGTGAGGTTTTCCGTGAACGAGTGTCTGGGTCCTTGCACATATAAGACAGCTACAGCGTTGAACATCGGAACTGAGCGTTTGGATGAGGAGGGCGGATTGCGATGCGGTGAGTGGGGGGGTCAATGGTGTTGGCATACAGCAGAGAGGTGAGAGCAGAGCAGAGATAATGAGAAACGGAACAGAGACGAGCAAGGGATTGACGCGATGTAAAGCGTGCGATGATCGTCCAGAGCTCGAGAGGCACATTCGAAGTATTGTAGGTCGGGTAGGGTTTGGGATAGCTAAAATTAATACTGTAATCAGCACAGTATTGAATAGATGCATTCAAATCACGCACCGACTCCAATACGCGTCCAAAGCCGCGTATGAACCCTCCGAGTCGGAAACGAGAGAGTAGCGTGACCTTTCGCGACGTTGCTGGAGAAATGAAGATCAGAAACGAACCTGGTGAGGACGGAATGGTACCTTTGGTATTGGCATGGCTTTCTGGTAGTAGAAGAACCTTGGAAGAACTTGGAAGAAGAAACCAGGAATTTGAAGAGCACTTGTTGGGCTGGTCCGTAATGATCGGATCATCTCGTCAGCAATATCCTTTTTAGGCCTTGTTGCTTCGAAATTCCTCTCGTTCTCCACACCACATCGTCGCCTGTTCTACAATACTTGCGACTCTGTTTTTCCGCTCTAGATAAAGCCTGGTGGCGCTTCCTTCCTTCTCAATTTTCCCACTACGGCGTTCTTTTTAACTAGGTCCAATACGTTCCGTGAGCATGGTGCCGTCCAAGCCTCGTCCTTCCTCGAACCTTCCTTATCTCGTGACACACATCCATCCCGCCTCCAGACAAAATTCTCGGAGTTCACATCAGCAAATACCCTTGTGGATTCGTTTAAATTTCGTGTGTGCTCTTGGTCCTTGGGCCTTGGCGGCTCTTGGACGCACACACTTGGCTGATTCGGATAAGCCTACGTATTTTTTTTTCGCTGTAAGAATGAAAGATTCAGGCGGCACATCTTCTGGACTCTTCTTTTCGTGCGCTGCCCACATGCGCTTAGCACACTGATACAGAATCTGTAAGCGCTTTCATTGAACCTTCCACTACACGCCAACCGATTTCCCGCCGAGCCTTCTCGTCCTCTTTCACTCCGCGCCACGGAGGATGTATACGTACTCTAATTTCCATCGTCCCGTGTCGCAAAAAGCCTTTTTGGGTTATAAGGGGTTAGAGAAGGTTACAGGCTTATAGCCGCCTTATAGATGAGTTACAGGTTGTTACAGGCACGTTATACACAAATTATAACCGAAGTATGAGGACTTATAAGGGGGCAACCTTCTGAGCTTGTGATGGAGCTGTTTCTCTCTCTCAGGCTTAGAGTCGGTGACGTGGGTGGTATCTGAGTCGCGGCGCCGTGGAATAAGTAGTAGGGAGGAGAGCGCTTCCAAAGTAGCGGAGGTACCGGTAGCTGTGGAGCAAAGTGACGTCATGTGTGCATCATGTTTGTACAATAGATATTTAAGTCATGAGAGGCGTGACACGGTGACTCCGTCTCTTTCCTCTCAACCACCACCAACGACGACTCGCCACACACCGCCGTCTCATCCACTTCTCCAATGCCTCGTCACCCTATCCCTAGGAGTACTGGTGCGTCCTTACTTCCATCTTTCTGACAGCTGTCTG
The DNA here is from genome assembly GCA_029378375.1 of Mycena olivaceomarginata. Taxonomy (NCBI): domain Eukaryota; kingdom Fungi; phylum Basidiomycota; class Agaricomycetes; order Agaricales; family Mycenaceae; genus Mycena; species Mycena olivaceomarginata. The sequence continues at coordinate 10,956 of JARKIC010002468.1, forward strand.
ATCTTGACTCCATCAGAACACCCACGCTCGCCAATGTTTCTTAGGTGAGCTTCCGTTTTCTCATCCACTTGATTGGATGTAGTCTACAACCATCTTCAGGCCCGCCGTTCTATTGATTGCTGGTGCGTTGCAGCGTTCATCCGTAGCTCTCAGGTGAGTTTGCCTCTCCCTTCATTTCGTCCCGATACCTTCGCCATGCATCGGGCTGCTCGCTGGCGGTCGATGTCTATCTGTCGATGTCTATCTCTACGATGTCAATGTCTGACCAGTTTGAGTTCAGTGCTTAACCCACGGAGCATTCTGTATTGTAGTTTAAATTGTTAATAAATATCTGTTTTCATTTCTTGTGGTGAACTGAAGGATCGGATCCGAATAAAAAGAGAAGACTGCTGTATCGGCTTTTGTGCAGCCGAATGTAAGGAGCTATAAGGTGTTATAACCTCTGTAACACCTTATAGCCGTTATAAGCTCTGTAAGTACTTGTAAGTCAGGATAGCGCCATAATCAAATGTATAGGCCCCCCAAAAACCTTACTGACTTATATCGGCTTCTACCAGCCTATACGGACTTATCTCCCAAAAAGGACTTTTGCGACACGGATCGGAAGTATCCGAGTCCACGTATTTCTCTCTACCTCCTGCGCTCCCGGAGGGAGTCGTGCTAGCAGGTAGTCTCCTGGACGAATCAAATATACCCTCATTATTCAACTGAATCCACGATTCTACGACCTCGGAGTCCGGTTCAATTTTCTTTTGAAGGAGGATAACGTCCTCGGACCTCGATCTCGGACTCAGACGAGATTCAATCATTTTCCGCGCCCGGAGACTTTCCGATTTGGTTTCGGGGGTGCGGAATCCTGGTTCCCCATGTTGAAACGCCGCTGCCCAGTAGCGGCCAAGACAATTATGTCGGGGCCCCAATCCGAACTGTTCCGCCTTACGAGGACGCTGGTAAGTACCCATTTTTCCCCCTTCCCCAACGCCCGGGTTTTATTTCTTATTGAAACCGACACCTACATTATCATCTCGGAAGCCCGGTACGAACGACTCACCCCCGCGGCACTAAGGTACGCACCCGCGGTGTCTATTGCCAGCGTCCGGTATGCAGGGATGTGGATATTAATGTCGCAGTCCGTCGATTCAGGCACCGCGTTGCTATAGATAGTAAATAGCATGAAGTTTGACTAGCGTTAAGGCCGCGACTCGGAGGAACGGAATAGAACGGGGGTTTGTGGGTCCGGCCATGATGTTCTATTGGGGCGAGGATTCCACAAAGATGTGTGGTGCTTTGCTGACTCAGATGAATTGACATTGGGCGCCGTAGATTAATGCTGCTGCGAGCTGAGGACTAGATTGTGACGCCTTTACCATAGCTATAGAGGACGCAGTCGGCGGTGGGATTGCACGAACACCGTTAACCGTCCCTTAATGCTGTACATTCCGAGTCTTCATCACAGTGCCTAACTTGAACCTCCGTGCGTCCGATGCCCGTGATGGTGGTAACGTTGTCTCTTAGACTGGCAATTCTATTCTGTATTCATGATCAGGATCTCATTCATTTGCTGTCGGCTATGTGTGGAGATTGGACCCACAGAGGACTTGTGCTGGTAGTCACTTGGGATGGGTTTGAGGAGACATGTGAGGGATATACTTCCCGGCACAGAATATTTTTCCTGTCCACAGATAAGCAGAGAACAGAGTTACCTCCTGTGCACAGTGTATTGGGATTAATTGGTGTTACATGTGACACTTGCTTGATTCAGGCACAGAGATCAGGCGTTCAGGCATCATCTTCCCTTCTCTTGACCAAACCATGTCGAGGTTCGCTGCGACGCCCAGCTCCGTCGACGACGACCGGCCTGCTCGCTACACCTTCAGCACCGAGCACGACGACGACGACGACGACGACGAGAGCAGCGCCGAGGACGTCTTTGCCTTTCTTCCTCCGAGCACCGCCGATGGGCCCCAGCACCAGTACCCGCCCCTCGAGTACCCCGCACCCGTCTACGACCCGTCCACACCCTTGCGCGTCTCGTTGCCCAGCACAGAGAAGAGCAATGTCGTGCGGCCAGACTCGTTCGCAGGCACTGGCTCGGAGGAGGGGTCCATAAGTGGGTTTTATCCCGAATAAATCAAAGCGCATATCCTTCATGAAATACAGAATGGAGTTCGACTTTGACGCCATCGAGGAGGAGGACTCGCCCTTCCCCGAGGTCCGAGCCTCGGTGTCCAACATAGACGACCCTGACATGCCCGCCCTGACAATCCGGATGTGGTTTGTTGGCCTCTTCCTCTGTACAATCTCCAGCTCCCTCAACGTCTTCTTCAACTTCCGCTCCCCCGCACCCTCGGTCGTCCCCCTGGCCCTCCTCCTCATCGCCTACCCCTTTGGCAAATTCCTCGCCTACGTCCTCCCCATCACCACCTACCGTTTCCGGTCTTGGGAGTTCTCCCTCAACCCCGGTCCCTGGAACATCAAGGAGCATGTGCTCGTCTTTATCATGGCCAACGTCGCCGTCGGGAACCCGTATGCCCTCAATGCCATCGTCGTGTCCGAGTTTTTCTATGACATCAAGGTATGGCCCCCTGTGTCAGGACGTTTCACCTGCCAGGTACCTCGTTTTGACACAACGCCCTCAGCTCGGATACTGGTTCGCGCTTGTCCTGGTCCTCGCTACCCAGCTCACAGGGTTCGGCCTCGCTGGTATATGTCGCCGCTTCCTCGTTTGGCCTGCGAGCATGGTCTGGCCCCAGAACCTCGTCGCGTGCACCCTGCTCAACACCCTACACGCTGAAGACGACGAGTCTACCGGTGGAATGACCCGCTATCGCTACTTCGTGCTCGTCGCCTCGGGTTCCTTTTTCTGGTTCTTCCTCCCAGGTCCGTCTCCTTTCCCCTCTTATCAGCTCAAAAAATTGAGACAGCTCCCCAGGCTTCCTCTTTGAGGCACTCTCTGTCTTTTCCTTCGTCTGCTGGGCCGCGCCGAACAACGTCCCCGTCAACCAACTCTTCGGCGTCTCCGGCGGCCTCGGCATGAGTGTGCTCACGTTCGACTGGTCCCAGATCACTTGGATCGGCCTCTCCGCTCATGGTCCCCTGGTGGGCCGAGGTGCACGTCTTCATCGGCTTCGTTATGTTCTTCTGGATCCTTACCCCCATCCTGTACTACACCAATTCGTGGTCCCTCGCGTACTTCCCCATCAGCGCCAACATCCCGTACGATCGCTTCGGCAACGAGTACAACATCACGCAGGTCCTCACCCAAAAGGACACGTTCAACGCGACCGCGTACGCCGACTACTCGCCGCTGTTCCTGCCCGCGACGTACGCCATGACGTACCTGCTGGCGTTCGCACTCAGCACCTGTGTCATCGTACACACACTTCTGTATCATGGACGGAGTCTGCTGAATGGTGTGAAGAAGATGCGGGTCGAGAGCGACGATATCCATGCAAAGCTGATGCGTAATTATCCGGAGGTGCCGGATTGGTGGTATGCACTTAGTTTTTGTGTGTTTTTCAGCTTGGCGATAGTCGCTATGGAGGTGGGTCTGAGTGCTGGCTTTGCTTGTGCTTTCGCTGACCCAGTGTCCCGCCCAGGTCTGGCATACACAAGTCCCCGTCTGGGCGCTGATCCTCGCGGTTATGCTGCCGATCATATATATCCTACCGTCGGGTTTCATTTATGCAATGACGGGACAAGAGGTGCGGTCGGACGATTGCACAGAATACTGATCCTGACCACTTCCAGATCACCCTCAACATTCTGGCCCAGATCATTCCGGGGTCACTGCTTCCGGGTAACCCGCTCGCTAACATGGTCAGTCGTTTTCCTTTCTGAACGTGAACTGCCGGCTAACCCCACACAGCTATTCAAGTCGTACTCGGTACAAAACTCTCACGGAGGCGACGTCCTTCATTCAGGACCTGAAGCTGGGGCACTACGTCAAGGTGCCCCCGCGTGCGTCGTTCCTCGTGCAGCTCGTCGGCACGCTGGTCGCGGCGTTCCTCCAGGTCGGCGTCAAGACGTGGATCTTTTCGAACGTCGAGGATATCTGCTCGCCGACGCAGAAGAGCCAGCTTACGTGCCCGCACAACCAGGTGTTCTTCACCGCTTCAATTGTTTGGTGCGTGCCCTTTCTCCCTTTCTTATTGATGTGCTAACGCGTGCTTTCAGGGGTCTCATCGGGCCGTCGCGGCAATTTGGACGAGGCACGCTCTACCACCCCGCACACGTACGCGCTGATCGTCGGCGCACTCCTCCCGCTGCCGTTCTGGTTCTGGCAACGGCGAAACCCGAACAGCTGGGTCAAATACATCAGCACGCCTGTGATCCTCAACGGCGTGTCGGGCATCCCGCCTGCCACAGGGATCAACTACAGCGCGTGGTTTGCGGTTGGCGCGCTGTTCCAATACTTTATCCGGAAGCGGTATTTCGCATGGTGGAGCAAGTTCAACTATGTGACGAGCGCGGCGCTGGACAGCGGGACGGTGATCTCGCTGATGACGATCTTCTTCACGCTGCAGTTCCCCAAGAACGGGAGGATTACGGTTAATTGGTGGGGGAATACGGTGTATAAGCATAGTGAGTCGCTCGACATGAACTCGAGATCTCAGTCTTGCTAATTGGGATGTACAGCGGCGGACTATCACCGCATACCATGGAAGAAGGTCCCTGCAGGCGGGATACCGTTTACGCACCATTCACCGTAACGGAGGGCGCGGACAGACAGACAGCTCCGGATTGATCTACAGGCAGGCATGCACACCATCTATACATACTGCTACACCACCTCCATTATTAAACCACCGGCACCCACTACCCCGTATCATATATCACCATAACATCCCGCCTACACCCCGGCACACACCATCTCATCCCCGCCGACACATCTCATCTTTCCTTCCTTCGCCCTCTTTTTGGTTATGCGATGCATCGTGTATACGCCCACGCCCACATTCGTTTCCCCGCCGCATTTTACGCAATGCGTGCGTACTCGCCCCGCCGTCCCCGCCCCATGCCATGGCGTGTATGCCCCCGCCACACCACACCAACCACAGTAGTTAGATCTGCGTTCCATGTCTAGTTCCCGTTTCCCTTTTTCTCATCGTCATCTCATCTACGTACCTCATCTACGTATTTTTTTTTCCTCGCGGGTGGGTGGGTGTCTCTGTGTCTCTTGTAGTATATATCCATAGCGGAATAAGTAGCAAAGCAAAATAAAATGACGAGGCTTTTGGCCTGGGCGACTACGCGGAGTTGCGGTACTGACAATAAGATGAGATGCGCCACAGCATGGGAGCGTTGTGGCATCTGTCTCTGTCTACGAGAGAATGGGTGCGTACAGCCAACGACATGTATGAGTTGCTAACCGAGCTCAAGAAAGAATGGAATATCGCCCTGAGTCATTGCATTAACAGATGCTTTGCTTGTCGTGTGTCCGGTATGTCGACTGTCTTGCGACTACCACCGATATTATCGCAAGCATGCCTAAGTCCTCCAAAATGGAAATGACAAAAATCAGTCCTTCCTGGCTCAGCGAACCCGAAGAACTGGAAGTTCGCATTGAGCGATCCTCCATTCGCTGGGCGGCGTTTCTTTCTATTTTTGGAGAAACACAGGCCACGGTTGTTCTGATTTGGGCGGCCACAGAATGGTATTCGGAGGTTCGATGGACGTATGGCAGTGCACAAATTAAAAATTGGGTTCTAGGCGTAGGCCTGTCGAAGTCGGATTGATACCAACAGTATGTGTGCCCAGCTTGGGTTCCCATAATCTGTTGCACGGACGGGTGTAGAGGCACAAACGGCACCGACTTGGCGGGTCCAGGCTAGAACATTATCTTGACTCTGTGTTCGGGACGTGCGGAAATTGTGCGCCGTATTTCTTCTGCGACAGGATCGAGCGCTTATGGGTCTCACAAGCGGATTTCTGGACTAGTTATGATTTCGTAACACAATGAATAGTATACATTTCTTTGAGAAAACCTATCCTAAAAATTACACGGCATCCTGAGGAACGCCCTTCGGCTCGGGGCGCTCCGACGGGGGCGGCACTGCGAGGTGGAAGCTTGAGATGTGCGTTGCGATATGTCCGCGGTTCGTCTCGGTCTGAAAGCGAATGCTCGGTAGAGCGCCGGTAGTCGATAACGAGTTCTGGTTCCACGCGCTCCCATCCACGACCCGGTAGACAATGAGCAGGTTCGCGATTTGCTGCGACAATTGTTTATAAACAAACACACGGGCGGCCAGGAAAGCCCGTACCTGGCAGGGGGACGCGACAGCGAGCCAGACCTGGTTTGTCGGGTGGTTAATAGCATAGGTGATGAGGAAGAGAAGGGCGAAGAGGCTGTAGAGCGCGGCAGATTCTACTATGATCGTGATTAGTGAGACATAATGGGCTCCGTGCGCCGCAGTAAGGTTTTCTAGGAGGTTTCGCCGATAGACGAGGAGGCGACCGATAATCAACAATGTCAGGATAATGTTGACGCCGAGGGAGAGCGTGTAGTAAGAGGTCCCATATGCCATGGGCAGGGCGCTGTAGAGGGAAAGAGAGGGCTGCGAAGATTGGAGGACCCACAGCGTGCCCATGACTAGGGCGGTAAGTCAAGGGAAGCATTTAAAATCGCGGAAAAGAAAACTCACCGAAGGAAGCCAGCAGGAGAACGATGGGAAACGCAATGACACCCCAGGCAAGCTTGGAGTGGCCTGACGCAGCCCATATAACCCAGCAGCGCCAGAGCTGGGGGATATTTTAAATGCACTGGTCATCACCGGAATGTGCTTGGACTCACCACGAAGAGGTCAGACAGGAAAGTGAGAAGAAAGAGAGTGGCGTAGAAAATGACATCGACGGCGGCTGTCTGTGAGTTCAGGAAGAACGACCATGGTCCTCCTACGATCGCTCAATTTCGATTCCACAAAACAACTGGAAGTGATACCTGGGTAGTTTCGGTTGTCGATATAAACGAACTGGACCGTGCGCGCTTGCACCGCAACATAGAGGGACCCGATGAGGAGCATGAGGGTAATGTAACCCAGGAGAAACATGCGTTGCCGAGTGTGCTCTTTTCGCGTCCACAGGTAGTGTACGCAGCTGATATACAACGTTAACTGGATTCCATAGCCGACACCAGTGATAACGTCGCCTGCGATCTGGAGGTGGTTTCTTTACCCAACAAGAACAACAAAAGTAGTGGCGACACTTACAAAGGTACGTTCATACTCAATCGTCTGTCTGTCCTCACCAGTAGGGCCGTAGTAGGGTTGTGTCATTTCGTATCCGATATTGTCTCGAGAAGTGGGTGTCTGTCGATATTGGAAGGAGTGCAAGTCCTGAGGTATAAAGGGCTTCCCCCAAAAAAACATTCTTCCATTTTCGACTGACATCGGTCAGTTAGATATCACTGTGTGGTGTTTATTGGCGGGAGTATTGTTTTATTTCCAGATATCGCGACGACGCGTCAGAGCACCGAGCACCAACTTGCTTCCGACGCGGTGACGCCGCATTATAGCCAACTTGGTCATGGCAATCCGTTGCATGGTGCTGATAGTGCAATCTTCTTTTCCGATGAAGTCACCAACGCCAGATTGAATGAGACTGCATGTCCAGATGTGGGACGCGTGCATGGAGAGAAGTGGGCAAAATAATGTGCTGATGAAGCTATGCCGATATTTACAAATTCGGCTTGAATAGGGGCATTGATGCCAAATTGATCCCTCGCATTGCAGTCGAACGCGGGGACCAATCAAAATTTTGAGACATAAAAATGAAAGCTAACTGTATTCTGAACACGTAGGTATGAATTTTGTCCTAGGAAGAGCCTAAGTTTTCGACTTACTCAAAATTTTGTATAAGTTGAACAACCTCGACATCTCCCGCGCTCCGCCTAATTCGGCCGATTATCTTCGCCGTCGGCTTTGGTCTGCTTTGGTCGATTATCATCAAAACCCTCCGGCGAGCCCTGGTATCGAGTCTAGGCTTGAGATCTCTCCTAGTCTCTTGCACTGATTTCCCACTCGTAACCTCGTTCTGAAGATATCTCCATCTCCGAAAAATTCAACGGGATTTCACGGTCGGTACCTGGGCCACCCCGAGCAAGGGAAGATGAACCAATACTTGTCACGTACTTGCAGTCGACTCTTCAAGGCTCCGAGAAGCAGCTGAGTGAGGTCTCCGCGCAGCTTCTAGTCTCTTGCACTGATTTCCCACTCGTAACCTCGTTCTGAAGATATCTCCATCTCCGAAAAATTCAACGGGATTTCACGGTCGGTACCTAGGCCACCCCGAGCAAGGGAAGATGAACCAATACTTGTCACGTACTTGCAGTTGACTCTTCAAGGCTCCGAGAAGCAGCTGAGTGAGGTCTCCGCGGAGCTTCATTGGGCTATCTACTAGGCGTGAGCAGCGAAATTCAGCTACATTTATCTCTCGAAGCGGGGCCCGAGCACTCCATGCTGCTCGCATCTTGTGCCCTCTGACGAGGGCCTCGACCTCCGAGTCTGACTCGAGAGATTTTGGTGTTTGTTGGAAGATTCTCGCCCTAAAAAATTATATGATATCCCGAGCAACGTCCTTGGGCTCGGAGCCGTCTGCCAAGGGTGGTTCTGCGACACTGGAGGCGCGCGTTGAGATATGTTCGTGAATTGTCTGGGTCGGAAAGCGGATACTCGGTAGAGCGGCGGTGGCGGATAAAGAGTCCTTCTCCCACGCACTGCCATCTGCGACCCGATAGACAATGAGAAGGTTCGCGATTTGCTGCAATGATTGTTACTAGCGAACACACGGGCAGCAGACAGAAATCGTACCTGGCAGGCGGACGCGACAGTGAGCCAGACCTGGTTTGTCGGGTGGTTAATGCCATAGGTGATGAGGAAGAGAAGGGCGAAGATGCTATAGAGCACGGCAGACTCTACGATGATCGTAATGAGTGAGATATAATGGGCTCCGTGCGCCGCAGTAAGGTTTTCTAGGAGGTTTCGCCGATAGACGAGGAGGCGACCGATAATCAACAATGTCAGGATAATGTTGACGCCGAGGGAGAGCGTATAGTAAGAGGTCCCATATGCTATGGGCAGGGCGCTGTAGAGGGAAAGAGAGGGCTGCGAAGATTGGAGGACCCACAGCGTGCCCGCGACTAGGGCGGTAAGTCAAGGGAAGCATTTAAAACCGCGGAAAAAAAACTCACCGAAGGAAACCAGCAGGAGAACGATGGGAAACGCGATGACACCCCAGGCAAGCTTGGGGTGGCCTGACGCGGCCCATATAACCCAGCAGCGCCAGAGCTGTGGGATATTTTAAATGCACTGGTCACCACCGGAATGTGCTTGGACTCACCACGAAGAGGTCAGACAGGAAAGTGAGAAGAAAGAGAGTGGCGTAGAAAATGACATTGACGGCGGCTGTCTGTGAGTGCAGGAAGAACGACCATGGTCCTCCTACGATCGCTCAATTTCGATTCCACAAAACAACTGGAAGTGGTACCTGGGTAGTTTCGGTTGTCGATATAAACGAACTGGACCGTGCGCGCTTCCACCGCGACAAAGATGGACTCGATTAGGAGCATGAGAGTAATATAACCCAGGAGAAACATGCGTTGCCAAGTATGCTCTTTTCGCGTCCACAGATAGCGTGCGCAGCCGATATATAGTGCTAACTGGAGTCCATAGCCTACACCACAGACAATATCACCCGCGATCTGTAGGGGTTTCTTTATTAAGTGATTTATCAAAAGTAGTTGGAACACCTACGAAGTTACGCTCATACTCGACCGTCTGTCTGTCCTCGTCAGCGGGGCCGTAGTATGGGCGCGACATTTTGGAGTTCGTGCTTCAATTTGGGCAGAACGAGAATCGGCAGAGGCGAGAGTGTAAGAGACTCCGGGAGTCTCCCCAGAAAAGATTCCGGAATATATTAAGAACATAATGACAATCTTTCATATTGGCAGACACTGAATTGATGTCTGTGGTCTGGCAGTTCGCAGCAGCTGGCCACGGTTTGACAGTTGCCAACTGGTTGTTATTGAGCAAGCGGTGTTTCGTCCGTAGATCTGAGTCTTAGTCTCTGATCCATTTGAGTCGAAGAGATGGTTTGTTTGACCACGATCATAAAAGCTGCGCGAACCCTCTCAGCGGCAGCACAAAGCATTCCAGCTAACTGCAATACTTATTCTAGGCCATTTCGATTCGCGGGACAGTTGGAGCCGGGAATCCCGGTTGCGTTGAGAACGTCAGCACAACGCCATAAAGCCTGACGCGGACGGCGCATCAACTCGCAAACTGCCGTTTGCGCCGCAATAGCCAGCTTTCACACGCTGCCACAGCCGCTGTGGGTGCCGGTTGGAGCGGGGCGAGTTTGAGGGAGTCCATTGACAAGAACGAAATGGCCTGGAATATTGCAGTTAGCTGTCAAAGAAGTAACGAGAAAAGAAGACTTCAATTCCGATACGCCAACCATACACCTTGGTCTCAACTTAGAGAAAATTCAAACCTAGCGCTTGCATATGCATGTTGGCCGACCGTTCGGCAAAATGATGCGAAGTACATAAACTTAAAAAACTTAAAGCCGGCAAAGCTGTACAAGGTTTTCTTCCGTAAACAGGCTGGCAAGCATTCGCCCAGATATGAGGCCTAGCGGAATACTGGTAGATTCGGTCTTCAAGCGTTCCAAGACTCACTCCAGGCCATGTGAAGTTCGGACCTTGTTCGGACCCAAGTCTCTACGCAGCTTTACTAGGACCGGTGAGTTCTATTCCATTTGTCTCACGCAGTTACAACCCAAATGTCTCAGGATTATGGATACCTGGCGTGCCGCACGCGGCGAGGTGCAAAGTTACGGGAATATATAAAAAAAAACCACATGTCTGGGCGAACAGGGTCGACTTTCCAAAGTTAGCCTGATCAGCGCCTTGAGTCATTCCATTATGCTCGCATCTCTTTCCCAAAGGGCGTCAATCATTTCGTTCTGCCTCCAAATTCGAGTGGTTCGAGAGGTTTTCTTGACTCACAAGTCTCTATCTCGCAATTTCCGGTCGCAAATCCGATGTTCGATGCTCTGCGATTCTTGAATGCCCTGCCGAGCTGTGGCAACATTTTCTCGGAGTCCTGCCTCCATGGATATTTGTGGCCATCATTTCAACTCCCGTTAACAGCAGCGGGCGGTGCAACTGAAACTGTTAGGTTGGCTGGCTGTACGGAGATGTGAGATCCCTGTCGAGCTCCGCCTATTAAAGCGCCGAGCCATGACATATCTCATCCATAGACTATGGCCCCCCAAAACAACCTTAATTCGCCCACTTTTGTCCTCCACTTCCCGGATGCAGTCCGAGTCGCCGGAGAGACTATTCAAGGTCGGGTAGAGTTAAACGTTGCCCTGGCTCAGGATGAGGGGATCGAAAATCTCCTTGTTAATTTGAAGGGCTCTATTGTAACGTATGTCCTATCCTTCTCTCGCTGGTATCTACTCACGATTTCATCCAGAACTATTATTGAATCTAATTTCGACGGCTCAGAAACTAAACACGAACGAGCAATTGAAGTACGTGCGCGATTAACAGAATTGACGTCTTTTTCTAATATATTTCAGTTAATAAATTCTGGCAAGTCGCTATGGGAAAGAGGAACTGTGTTCCCTGACCCGGGGTCGCATATACTTGTTCTTCCCTTCAAATTCAAATTGCCGACCAATCTTCCACCTTCCTTTCATCTTTCTGTTTTACATCATGAAGCGATTATCAGCTACACCCTCGAAGTTGTGGGCAGTCGGCCTGGACTGTTCTCCAAAGATCGCCTGATTCGCAAAATCTTCCCTGTTTTGCCTGCCGCATCTCCCGCCCAAATATTAGCCAAAAAATCGATGCGGAAAGGATGGCATGGCCCCTGGAGAACTATTTCCTTGGAACGGAAGATGCGCGCAGGGTTTTGGGGGGACTACTCGCATGCGAGCGCCGAGGTAAGGCTCCACGTTCTACCAGCGGCGAACCGAAACTAATCCAGATTATAGGTTAAAATTCCGGACTTGGAGGCCTTCCCACGTGCGACAGCGGTGCCGGTCAACTTATACATCGAGACGCGCACAAAGTCGATGTCCCGCACTGCTGCCCCCGTGGATAAGCACCATAAGCCGCTGTTTCCTGCACCGCCAACGCAGTCGGCCGAAGTGAAGCTATTTTTTGACCGAGAGGCAAGCATCCGTGCGCAGCGGAGGAAAGGAACGGCGGTAGACAGTTTCCAAACCCATGGGGGTTTCGGTGATCCGGCCAACTCTGTCGAACCCACATTCGAGGAGGAAGAATGGATTCCTGATCCTGAGCGGAAGGATTATGGTGTCTGGAAGCGTTCGGTGCGGTTTGAAACCACAGTGACGCTGCCGTTCGCGCCAACGTTCAGCACAGAAACATCAAGTGCAAGGTCAGAATCTTTCTCATGCCCGGTTTCAACGGAACTAACGAAATTGCAGTATTCCCTCAACTTCATTGTATCTTTCCCCGGAATCGGAACCGGAAACGACATCGAACTGCATGTCCCTGTGAATCTGGATCCGGCACACGCCTGCCCTTCTTTTGCTTTGAATTACGCGGATGTCCCTCCAGAAGGACCGCCCCCGCCGCTTGACGAGCTACCTCCCCCGTACGCAAAATCATTTCCCCGTAGCTGTTCGCAACTAATGACCTTAAATTATAGTGCGTACGCTAATTAACAGTCTGGACTCTAAGCTAATCAACCTGAGGTTGGATCTAATTTAACTGCTTGAATATTACTACTGTAACCGCCGCATATGTAGCTACTACACCGTATAATAATTTGCTAATGTGTGGGTTCACACTCAAATGATCATGAATTCCATGAAACGCTTGCGCGAGACCGTCCGACGTTCGAGCTCCAAATTTTCGCAGAGGGTCAGAAGTCAGGAAATAAGTATGGGCTGAAGTCCATAATAAAAGGACATCGCTGATGGAGCTGTCCGATCAGCCCGGCCGCCTTGCCGGTGAGTCTTTCGTTCCACTCTCTCCACATTTTCTTCGAAATACCAACACCCAAGGTACCATTCTCTTCCTCCAAGGGATACCCACCGACCTTCATGTCCTCAGCAACGTCGCGAAAACTCGCGCCACGCCCTTGTCTCCCACTCACAGGCGTCCCTGAACGCCGCGGCGTCTCGCAGTCGGTACGCGATTTGAACGCATCACTAATAAATACTGCGCTGATCATGTTATTCGTTTTATTTTGAGTTATCCCAAAGCCTACCCGACCTACAATACTTCGAATGTGCCTCTCGAGCTCTGGACAATCATCGCACGCTTTGCATCGCGTCAATCCCTTGCTCGTCTCTGTTCCGTTTCCCATTATCTCTGCCCTGCTTTCACCTCTCTGCTGTACTCGAACACTATTGACCCCCCACTCACTGCGTCACAATCCACTCTCCTCATCCAAACGCTCAGTTCCGATATTCGACAACCTCACCCGCCACTAACAGCACTCATCTGCGACTTGGGTTTGGTCGACGGCGTTGCGGACCAGACGTTCTGCGATAAAACGAAGATTCTCAAGACCCTTTCACAGCTCGATGCCGCCTAACGAGTACACACATTGCATTGGTCTTTGGCGGCTGGTGTCGAGGATTTGGGGAGGATCCTCGGTGCACCCGGGGATTTCCGCAGCTTAAAAAACTCGTCGTGTCTTGCGATGGAACGAACAAGAACTTCAATGTGTGTCTCTGTTGCGTCGATGCTTCCTGATGGTTGAAATGGTGTAGTTCGTGCTCGTGCCCCGGTTGGAAGTTCTGGGAATACAAATAAATATCTCGTCGATGGTTCGTTTTGTTTTGGCTCTGCGGATCCGTCGTCGGCTCTATAAACAGCCTACATCTCCCTGCTCTCGCGGCCCTCAATCTCTCTGTGAACCTGGTTCCTGATGACTGGTTAGCCTATGGTGATGGCTTCCCATCCAATATACCCAAAACCGACTTCTTCCCGTTCTTCACCTCGCACCCAAATCTCCTCCGCCTAGAGCTAAACACGCCTGGGGTGGAACTGAAGGGCGACCCGTTTCTCCGCTGACTACGCTCATTTCAAGGTTCTTTCCAAGACGCCGCCCTCGTATGTGCTGGTCAACGTAAGCTGCAAAAGCTTGCCATGCCTTTAATTTCTCTAAATAGGTATCCCCTCCCTTCGTTTAAGACCGTGCCGCTCACACACAATCTGGCCCTCACCCACCTTCACATCTTCGCGGTTGACGCTGTTGGGGATCCGACGACGACGACGAACCAGCTCCCAGCTCTCACCAGCATCATTTCGACAATTAGCCACCTCTTTCCCCAACCTTATGCACCTCGATGTTTGCATCGGTGAAGCCATATATGTGCTTGAATGAGAACATCACGGACGGCTTGAAGTTGATCTTTGACTTACTCAGATTTGCTATTGCGGCCATTTGAAGCTCTTGACTAGACTGCAGAGCCTTCGCTTGCAAGAATATCGCATTCGCTGGCCCGCTGGGCTCGAGTTCCTGCCGGAAGACTACATCGCAGAATTCGCGATCTTCCTGCCCACCAGCACCGCCTCGCTCGCATAGACATCCTCCTCCTGCCCGATACCTATCCAAACTGCCAGGACTTCTTTGGCGTCGTCGACATGCGTGAGCTGCTGGAGTTGAGTGCCGAATACGTATTTTCTGTACGCCGTCTGTCAAGCGGCGACGCGTATGCTGCTCTAGACCATGCGCGCGTTGTTGACAGGTGCGAAATCAACGACATATTTGGTCGGGTGCTTTGTAACACTCTTACAGCTACTCGTCGATTGTTGAGCGGAAGGGTTGATGTTGGTTACTGATTTATCTACTTCGGGCACGAGAGGGTTACTTCCAAACGATCTGGTACAACGTGCGGTTGGAGCGCATGGACGTTTTTTATGCTCGGATATTTTTGTAAATAGCCAGATGAACTACACAGGTTAGCCGCAGCAGTTGTGTCTGTGGCATCTGTAGATATCAGCGTATATACACCACTAATTTTTGGGTTGAAATTTCAACCCCTACATGATTTGACATACAAAACCAGTAGATACGTGTACGGAATGTGACTAAGATCAAGTTAAATCCTCCGCTCCATGGGGCCTACCCAGTCACTTCTTCACGAAGTGGCCCACTTGAAGCCAAAAAAAGCGACTCCTGGTCATTCTTGTTCGTCGGGTCCCAAATCTTTTGTTTAGTCCAGGGTGTGACACCGTCATCATCGATGAGCCGCTTGAGCCAAATATCCGTAGGCCGGTCGAGGCAGCACCCATCGAACACTCGTTTCCACAGTGGGGTCAATATTGTTTGCCACCACGCGGCGTCTGCACGATCCCTGCGGACGTGCTCGATGAACAACAGCACGCCGCCAGGGGTAAGAATGTCGAGAACGAGGGAGCGGATCGTCTGGTGCGGGAAGGGCACGGTACAGAGGGTCAGGACGGACACAATCATGTCCACCGGCGTGTGCACGGACGACAATATGGACGCCGTGTCTTCTGCACCGCAGGAGAGGATGAGGGGAGTCCCGTCTGACTCGGTGTATCCCGCCGCGGAGGCCATCTGGCGAATACGGGAGTGCATGAGCGTATTGGGCTCTAGAGCTATATATTTCGTCACGGCTGAGCGGTCGAGGTAGTTAACGGTGTGCCCATGACCTTGAAATTTAGGAAATTAGTTACGACGGAGACAACAGTTTCAATATGTACCTGCGCCAAGATCGAGAACGACCCCGCGGGCATGGGGAGTGATGAGCATTTTCTTGTCTGCACGGGACATTTCGTCGCCGCCCGCTCCGAAGGGGATCCAGATGTTTGCCATGTTGATACGGGAGAGCGCAGCAAGGTTCAAAAGCAACGATGGGGACGCCATAATTGCGCGAAGGGCAGCAGGAACTCCGATTTTCAAAGCTACACGCATCCTATCAACTATATCGAAGACGGCGCGGAAGTTCATTGTGAGGGAGTGGGAATGGCAAGCCGCCAAATAAACAAAGGTTTGCTTTTTATAATGGGCATCACTTGATTTTGATCCCCAGCGGCAACTCTCTCGTAGATTACCGTCACTTGTACATATCCGTAAGCTGGAAATCCCTGTACCAGACCACTACATGATTGAAGCGGCAAAAAACCGCTTAAAAAACTAATACTAGTCTTCCTAGCCAAGGCGCAAACTAAAATTCTGCCGCATATGCAACACCAAATCTGTTTGGTTGGAATCCTTTGGTTTCTTGCCCTCTCCAACCCAAAGTCCGTAAAAGGACATTGATGATTGCTCGTCGGATTGATCCGATCGATACGGGGCTCTGGAAGAAGAAGCAGATCTTCACCGCTCGTCGAGTTGAAGGGTGAAGCTTTGAAATTTGAAGATTTGATCTGGTATTCAAACAATTTGTCGAGTTTCACTCTGCAACGGCCTCTAAGATAGAGCAGCATATGGTCAATCGTGATTGGCCGTCACATGCAGGATCAGATCAAATTGATGGGGTGTTTATTTTTGATTCGCCAAGAACAATTCTGCTCTCAACCTACCACCCACTACGCCTCCAGGTACGCGGCTTCCATCCTCATGACATCCAATCCACTAATTGTTCTTTCCACAGCAATGGCCTCATCGGACACGCCCAAAATCACCCTTCACTGGCTCGAGAAATCGCGAGCGCAGCGCATTTTATGGCTCCTCGAAGAACTTGGCGTGCCCTACGAAATCAAGACCTATAAGCGTGATCCCAAAACGCAGTTTGCTGCGCCGGAGCTCAAAGCAGTTCATCCGCTTGGAAAATCTCCCGTCGTCACGATTGGAGACTTTGCTATCGCCGAGTCGGCTCTCATTGTCGAGTACTTGAGCGAGCACTTCGGTCCCTCCTTGATTCCAACCAAGTGGAAGCCCGGGCTCGAAGGCAAGCCTGCTGGTGAAACCGAAGACTTCATGCGCTACCGTTACTTCATGCAGTATGCCGAGGGCTCCCTGATGTCGTTAATGCTTGTATCGCTGGTTTCCAATAGTTCGTAATTTCTTTCAAGTCAGAGTGAACTTCCAACTAATTGCTGTGCTCACTCGTAGACATCAAAAGCGCCCCCGTCCCCTTCTTCATCCGTCCCGTGACGTCTCAGATCTCCGGAAAGATCAACAAAGGGTTCCTCGACCCCAACTTCGACACCCATTTCACTTTTCTCGAGGAGCAGCTCGCCTCTGGTACTGGACCATATCTCTGCGGCGATAAATTGACGGGCGCAGACATCATGATGAGCTTTCCAGTTATGATAGTGACGAGCGCGATGGGAAACCGTGGCCCGGCCAATATGAACAAGGAGACGTTCCCGAGATTGTTCGCGTATGCGGAGCTGCTCCAATCAACCGAAAGCTACAAGAGAGCGGTGGATAAAGTTGTGGCTCTGGAGGGAGAATACATTGTAATCTAAGGTGTCCAAAGAAGTACTGTATGGCTTTTGGAATCGTCATCCCGCTTTCCCAGATATGACACGAATCTTGTTGGCCGTGGTTCAGCTAGTCTTCTAGGGTGCACCCAGTTTCACTTTCTCCAGTGGACACCACCAGTAATCTGGCAACCGGTACATATGAAACACTTAGAGGGGAGGTCCTTGCCATTGTCATGATCCACGACGAACTCCTCTAACTGATGCTGAGTTCTTCCAGTGTTCGTCTTGATAAATCTCCGGTCGTCACAGTCGGGGACCATGCGATCGCAGAGTCTGGCCTAATTGTCGAGTACCTGAGCGAGCACTTCGGTCCGTTCATGACTCCACCCAAATGGAAGGCTGGGTGCGAAGGGAGGGTCGGCGGCGAGACGGAGGGCTACACGCGCTACCGTTACTTCCTGCGTTGTTGCGGGGCTCCTTGATGTTATTATTTCTTGTGTCGACGATCTCCGATTGTTCGCGACTCAATCTTTATTGCAGTGAACATGCTCACTCTCACTTGTAAGCACAGACACCAAAAAGGCCTCCGTTCCTTTCTTCGTCCGTCCCTTCACGTCGCAGATCTTGGGAAAGATCAACAAAGGGTTCCCGACCATAACTTTGTCGCACATTTTACATTTCTCGAGGAGCAGCTTGCCTCTGCTCCCAATGGTGGATCATATCTCTGCGGTAATAAATTGACGGGTGCAGACATCATGATGAGTTTCCCGGTTATGCTGGCGACGAGCGCATGGGGAGGCGTGGGGAACGCGAACCAGGAAGCATTCCCGAGGCTGTTCACGTATGCGGAGCTGCTGAAGAAAAGCGAGAGCTATCAGAGAGCGGTGGACAAGATTTTGGCTAGTGTAAAGTCATGGGAGCGGTTCCTAATCTACAGACGATGAAGCGTTCTGTCAGCCTGTCTGGAAATTGAACCGCACTGCCATCGAACTGAACAATATTGGGAAGACTTCATTGAACGATAGATAGCCATTGTACGTATGTACATTGGTTTGAAAGGGTGTTACTCAGTCTAAAGCACAGCCATAAACTGTGCTGGCTACATTTCGCCATCTCTCCCGATCCACGGCAAAATCCTCTGCGTATTCCACCTCCAGGTGATGCAACCGTCTGCCGACAACGATCAGACTGTGCAGTGGCTCCCCGAACGATTCTTCAGGCGAGTTGGCCAGATCCGCTAGGGTGCCGGCAACGATTCTCTGGTCATCTCCGCCACCCACGCGGGAAAGTGCGACCGCCAGGGTTGTGTCAGCGTCTAGAATGCCCGCCTTACGGATAGACTCGATCTCGAGTAATTGGTTCACAGCCCGCGGGATGGACATGTACCGCGGCGGGTCATAGATTTTTCGGCCGCTAAAAACCAGAAACTGAACATCAAGTGGAACCGGGCAAGTTGAAGATCCTAACCGTGCCAAGTTTTCGTCGCTTATTTCCTTTACCTTGATATCCAGCAACACGAGAGTGTGCAGCCCCAAGTCGGCGTTTTCTTTGATGCGATCGTAAAAACTGTCAGGCTTCCATGTCTCGGTGAAGAACACCAACGAGACAGTCTGTCCGAACTGGTAGAGCTGGAGACCCGCGGCGCCCACCGCATTCATGATGGAGGCATTGTGAATCACACGGGTTGGGATGCGAAGAGCCCGAGCGCGAAGCAAGATGTCTGTGTGAGTGGTGGCGCTGTTGGAGTAGAGTTGACAGCGATAAAATGGGGAGCTCGGGACCGAATCACCCAAAAGGATCACCAACAACGAGAAGCGCGACGTCAATCTCGTCGGCCCGATGCAAAATCTCATCGCTCTGGGTTTCAACCATGTCGCGATCGGCGATGATTAGCGGCTTTTCGTAAAAGGCTTCCTTTGCATACGACAGTGAGACCTTCGGCGAAGACCCACAACAAGTCACAAACCAAGCGCTCCTTCTGAACCATCAGGATGCTTGTGTAGGCCTCCAGGTAAACACGAGCCGCGCCTTTTACCGCCTGGGAAAGACAGTCAGGTTGCTCGTCATTTACCACAGCAGGTGAGTACCTCCAGCCCCCGGAGGGTAATGTCTTTTTCATCCGCCAAACCTAGACCGATGATGTAAAACATGGAAGACAGTGGAGAGATCGGATTGGGTCACATGAAACTGATTGTGCCTCATGCACTAACCACGTTTCGGTTTGAATAGCGGCCAGCGTCGGGCAGCTCGGGCGATTTTTGTGCACGATACGGCAGGAAAGGCGGAACTATTTTAACAGGCGACAGCCAGCCTTTAAATGTACCCGCAAACCATCTTGATTCTCGCTCCTGACCGATGAAGTTTGCTGGTTTCTTCAGGTGGGATCCAATTTCTGCGGGTGGACGCAATAATAACGATTGGACATTGGATAGGCAGGACCTTTCTCAGCTTCCCCTCGACCTCCTGAGGCCTATCCTGGAACAGCTCTCCGACAGACGCGACTTGTCCTCGTGTGTTCTGGTCAATCGGAATTTTAACCGCGCCGCTATACCTTTGCTATATTCTGTGCTGGACTCGCGTGTTATTTCCAGATCCGGCGACAAGGTGAGACTCCCGCTGCGCTGAATACGCGGGCCTCTCGGGCACTTAATCGGATCCCCTTGATCGTTGATCTCCCGCCCGTGCAGACCGTGGTTTATCATCCCTCGACGACTTTAAATAAACGACCCGAACTCGCGCAGTATGTTCGTCATGTCACAGAAACAGGTGGGTACCGAGGATGGTTCAAAGACTTTTGACGCGAAGATTCTACTTACTTAGGTGCCGTGCATCGGGGGCTCACGTCCCACTATTCTAAAATCACAGAAGACACTCTGCACGCGCTCTCGCTCTGCACCAACCTCCGCTCGATGACCTGGGTCGGCGACTTCAAACGCTTCTCAGGATCCGACTCCGTGTTTCTCTCATTCCTCTCTGTGATCCGCAACCACCCGCTTCGCTCGCTTACTATCCGGACGCACAGCGACCTCGGCGAAGAAGCCTGGGCAGAACTGACGAAGTTGACGGGTCTCCGGAAAGTGTCAATCTGGTGCCTCGAAGGCCCGCCGTACCTCTTGGGCAACGGCTGGGCCAACCGCCTGCGCAGCACCCTCACGCATCTGGAACTGGGCGTCAGTGCATTCCTTTACCCGTGCTCCGAATGTACGTCCGTCTTGATTTTTACATCCCTCCTATTCTGCAGCGCTGTGCCGGGGTACCGAACACACTTTTGCTCTCAGTGCTCTCGCAGTTGCCCCTGCTGCAGGACATCCGGTTGAAAGGTCAGTTGTGCTCTGCTCACCGCCCATGTCGAGTTTGTTGAATCATATCTGCAGGCGCCCCATCGAACGCAATACCCAAAATACTCACATTCCTGCCCAACCTCCGCTCCCTCGACACCGAATATCTTGCTTCGGGTCCGTCCAACGCCCGCCTAACTCCGAGCCCGGACGAAATGGCGACATTACGGCACCTCACCGTGCGCACGAGCAGCATCGACATCATGGGCCCGCTCAAGCTCTGGGCGTGGATTACGACGATTCTGCCCCGGCGCGGGCTCGAGACGCTGAAACTGCACGCGTTCACGCTGCACATGGGGCACACCCGCATCCCGCGCGCGTTTATTCTCGATTTGGCGACGATGCAGGGGGAGAGTCTGCGGCATTTTATCGCGGGGGACGCGGAGCTGACGTTGCCGGACATCGAGTGTCTGTGCTGCAAGTTCCCCCGGCTCGAGAGCCTCGTGTGCTTGGTCGTCGCGCCGGATGTGGTCAGTTGTATATTCTATGTTGTGTCACGTTGGGTTTTGAATCGTGTTGGATTTTCCTTGCGAATTAGGACACAATCGCGGCCGCGGTCGAAAAGGCCGTCAACCTGAAGACGTTGAGGCTGCAAGTCCATTGGATCTGCACCAACGACCAGCCCGCGCCGAACGAGCTGTCGCTTGAGCAGGCCCAGAAGTGGATGCTTCGGACTGACAGCTCGCTGTTGAGGATTATCGGAATCAATTCGGTTGTTTACAAGGTACGTATACGTACACCAGTGCTATCGTGTTTTTGTTCCTTCTCTCTTTCCCTTTCCCTATCCCTCCGCACAGCGGTCATTGAGAGCGTACGTGTATTGATAATTCTTCCAGGGCAAGTGGATTCTGGACTCTGAGCAAGCGCTCAAGTTCGAGGTGGTCGCAGACGTCGAGGGGGACAAGTGGAATACCTGAAGCTCAAGCTCGGTTGTATTTATGTAGAACTACCGCTCGATGTTTAGGCCAGCAAGTCGCAAGAAAGACATGTACATGGAGAGTTCAGCATTTTTTGATGGGATGTTGGATTTGGTGCGAACACGGTAGCCTGTTCAAACTGGAAGCAGTGGCTCAGTGAATACCGTGCTCTCGTAGACAGACGCTACAAAAAACATATTCAAATACCTTGTCCCTGCGGCTGCAGGCGTCACCTTGAACGAAGATTGCCAGTCCGGATCCACGACGAGCGGCCGGTGTCGCTCGGCAGAAGGAATGGATACTCAGAACCCGTTGCTCATCTCGGTGTTGAGCTCGTATATTCTAGGTAAAGCAGCCCAGCGCAAGCTCCAGGTCGGTGGTGAGGTGAGATGTCGCGGGCCGCAGGTGGAATGCGAGAGTCTCACTGACAGTCTACACCTGTGTCGGAAACAAAATTCCCGGAGGCTCGCATACAACAAAACAAATTGCAATACTACTTACCACGATCATGATCTTGTTCCCCCACATATATCGCCTCCAGGAGTCCAAGAGCCCCGCGCAGAGACCCCTACCAGTGTGCGGAAGCTAGACTCAGACTGATCACCGCCGTCCGCCAAGTCCGTGAAGGTGCCTGCTCGATGTATATATACGCCTATTAGTATCCGTCGACGACAACGCAACATATACCAATTTTGAACCTGCCCGTTTGGAGACCCGCGACGCGTTCTGCGCTACGCGTTTGATATCCCCATTTACCTCTGCATTGACGGATCAAACATATCGAGCCCAAAGCAGCAGTATTACTATCTTGCGACGGTCTCGTCGAATATTATCGCGCGGCCCAGTGGTGCAAGAAACATATCGAAGTCGCTCGCAAACCGGAGCCTGGCTGTAGATGTCGTATATCTACCGCTCCAGCGGAGGTTTTCATGCCTTCGTATGTAGCGCAGTTGGACGCGTACACCACCGTCACCCCTATCGGGATTGGCAGAACTGGTGGAGGTGTGGGCTCGATTCCCTGTGGAAGCGCTTTATCCGAGGAGCTTGTGGGGTATGCTTCACCCCGCTCAAGGTCCCAGTGGGACACTGCGCAAGACGGCTCAATGCTTCGAGCTTCAAGCTTCAAGTCTCCCCCTCAAGAGTCAAGACTTCAAGCACCTCAGTCTTCAAGACTTCAAGTTCAAGCTTCAAGCCTCAAGCACCTCCTTCAAGATTCAAGATTCAAGACTTCAAGCACCTCCTTCAGACTTCAAGCACCTCAAGCTTCAAGTCTTCTTAGTAAGCTACCCCACTGCAAGCCTGCAATCTACCTCAAGCGTCAAGCTTCTGCTTAGGACGCTTCCTCAGGACTTCTAGACCTCAAGCCCCCCTCAAGGTTTCTGCTGAATACTTCAGGACCTCAAGACTGCAATACCCCAAGCTTCAAGCCACGACCCTCAAGTCCTCAAGTCCTCAAGACAACCCCATACCTCATGCTTCAAGACGCCTCGCCCCAGAATGCGCGTCAAGGAGCCGCGCCTCAAAATCAGTGGGCATTCGTGTGCCAAGACCTCGCCTCAAGATCTCAATTCGAAGATGCATTACCATATGCGTACCAAGTACGATCATGCGGATGGGAGGAAATGCAGCGAGAGCAGCCGGAAGAAAGAAAGTATGTAGGAATGAGGTCGAATTTCAAACAGCTCCAATTAGCTCGGAATTCGGCGGGCTCAGCAGCATATGATGTCGCGAAGTGTAGTAAGTGAGCATCGGGTTGACTCAAGTCGCGCTACTGGGTTGAATCCCAGTGAAAAGTCCGCGAGATCGGGAGAGATCATTTGAGTTCGCAGTGCACATCAATTGATGAAGTGGAATCGGCTGAGATTATGAGAGACGAATTGAGCAGGCCCACACTCGCAGCTCAATCGATCGCGCCGTACCTCTCCCCTCATCGGCCAGTTCACTAGCTTGAAAGTCGACCGCATGGTGAGGCATCCAGTGACAGCTGCTGTGACAGCTGCCAGCGCATTCTTTTGACCCACCACCACCCTCTTCCCCTCTCCTCCCATAACTCGAGGACAAAAAGTTTGGCACCTGCACCACGCACGGCATGGCGTGAGGCGTACACCGTATGCATCGGAGTACGTCTTCTCGTTTCCCTACTGTTACCCCCCGCCCCCCCTCCTCCCCCTCCCCTTGTCGTGCCATTCTGCATTTCATCCTTCTAATGCACATATGTATTAGTTTGGTATTAGTGTTATTCGTCCTTCTCCTCCACACCTCCTCACCTTACCGCAAACGCTCCGCATGCCCCTTTCAAACATCAATGACTTTCTCCGCTGCAGAAACACTGTCCTGTATTGCGCGCTTGCACACACAGCCGGCCTCGAGCCGTCCACGAGATGTCACCGATGTTCGACGCAGCGTGCACCTTCTCTCCCCATCGCAGAGCGCCAAAAGAAACCACGAGGCGGTGAGGAGGGAGCGAAGCAGATAATGATAGGGAGGGAGGAAGCCGTAGATGCTTGTGGGTCGCAGCCGAGCTTCGAGACTTCGACATCCGCCGGGGGAGGGGGCGGGGGGGACGTCACCGCTGTTGGACGCGGCCCTCAAAGCGGGAGGTGGGGTGTCCGCCTTCCCTTCCCGTTGCAAAGCGCGAAAGCGCTGTGCATATGAGGATGGGGAGCGAGGAAGCTGATTGCATACTCATGTCGCCGTTGGGTAAGCATCCCGTTCTCGAATCATGCGTGCCTGCTGATACGTTTACAGAGTAGCCGACGGAGCAGATGTGCGATGCGGCGACTGCTACGAGTCCGAGTCGGGACGGGCGCTGTCTCGGTAGACCACGATGGTACGTTTCCCTCCTCCCGCTCTTTCCTTCTCCAATTCTTTGCGTACAATTTTCCGCGCGCTCGACTTTCCTGCTCGTCTGGGGTACTTCGTGCTCGTCCCAAATCTCGTCTTTTCTTTTCTCTATCCCTATCTCTATCTCCTCCCTCATCGAGCTACTCCCTTGCTCATCGCCGCCTCTTCACAGGCTCAAGCACGATCCCAGTGGTGCGATTACGATGAGGTGTGCAAGCACGTGCTGGAGCAGGGAGGGAGGGAGGGAGTATAAGTGTAGTGGGAAGGCGGGAGCATGGGGGTGCAGGATGTGCGAGAGGAGACGACGCGCGTTGGCATCGTGTTCTTCTTCCGCACCGCTCTTCCCTGCGTAGCCCGCGCCTCCATGCTTGTGCGCCGCCCACACTTTCCGCGCTGTCCGCGCCCGCCTCCCGCGCCCGTACTCTTGCCCCGCCCACGCCTCCGCCGTCAGTCGCGGAGGGAGTGGAGCCCGCGCACATTGATACCACCAGCACCAACGCCAACACCGCGCCGCACGCATGGCCGTCGGTTGAGGACATTCGTAAATGCACCAACACGATTATGGGACTAAGCGCTGCAGTCTAGGGATATATGGCAATAATGAGTTTGAAATATTTACGTAGTAGCTTTTAATACAACTCGTTTTTACTCAAACAATCCCGCTCTTTGTCTGAATAAACATTTCAGTTCATCTCAATCTATTCCATTCTGTGGATCGATGCACTGTTGGTCAGAGAGCAATTAAACGAGATCGTTTGAACTTTGGCGCTTAATAGCTCAACTGAGCTCGCGCAATACCGAGAATCAGTGCCACAATTGTGATCCTGCGAGTTGTTACGAGTTGCGGTGAGCCCGTCTGTCAAAGTCTCGTTCTAACTCACATAATCTCACATGATCTCGCGGACTTTTGACTGGGGTTGAATACCCGACTCGGATATATTTATCGCGCGCGAATTTACAAACGACAATGTTCGTTCATTCATGATGATGACTTGATAGTAGCAATACAGGCTCACCCGGCACCGTAGATATATCACCCGAAAGACGCCAGGTCTATGCGCCTATGCGCCCCGGCCACGGCCTCTGGCACCGCGCATCGGGCCCCCGCGGCCGCCGCGCCCTGTACAAGTCGCAATTAGCACGATGTGGCAGTAGCAACAACAGCACAGGAAGATGGACGCATACCTCGTGCGATTGAGCCCCGGCCTCTGTTGCCCCCACCGCTGACATACGCGCCGCGTGCGCCGCGCCCTGCGTCCCGCGCGCGGTTCTGCTCCTCCTTGACGGCGTCGAGCAGCGTGTCCGGGACGCGGAGGTATTTTATCTGGGCGCGGCGCATCAGCACGCGAAAGAGGGAGGGAAAGGAAAGAGGAGACGCACGGTGCTGCCCCGAATATAACACTCCTTGAGCTTCCAGAAGCGGTCGCCGTCGGTGTTGGTCTGGTAGACCTCGCGCAGGGTGATGTTCATGAAGTTGTCGCAGTTGACGAGGTGTCCGTTGAAGGTCTCGCCGTTCTTGAGTTCCACCAACTAGATCCCCGAATCAGTTTTCATTGGACTTGTGTTGGAAGGATAGACGCGCCATGGGCTTGTTCTGTGCGGCATTTAGGAGAGATAGCGGGAGCTGCGCGGCGGGGCTGAGTCAGAATAGTCAAGCACGAAAGCAAAGGGCACACCATTTTGTGTCCAAGAAAGACGACGGGCAAATGAAAATACGGCCAAACAACCCTTCTCTTTCTCAACTTTCATGTCGTTCTGAGCCGGAGACTCGAAAAAATACCGGTGGTCGTGTCGCACGCCAGCCCCAATTGCAGGCCGCAATACCTGAAACCAACGCAGAATCGCAAGAAAAACTAGCAGCCTGGAGCGGTCTCAAGCTTTCACAAGAAGTTCCTGCTGAAACAGCCAACTGTATTTACTGGCTCACAAAAATCCCACTTGGCCGGCTTTGGCGATGCGCTCTCCGGCCTTTCTATCCCATTCTGTATATTGGCCACCCCTGGATCTGTCGGCCCTCGTACTTTCTGGCTGTCAAGAAATTTACAAGCCGCAGTGGTTTCATGGGACATTTTCCTCTTGCTCTGTCTTCCCACCTGGTTCTTCTGGGTTCACGAAAAGCGGTTTCACATGTTTTGTTGCCAAAGACCTCCGATTTGCCCTTCTGACTCTCGGTGTTGAACTCTGCTTTGGAAAGAAAATTTTCGCTCTGCATATCGGCCACAATCGGCCACCTTGTTCTGTTCACTTCCGTCGCACACCGGGGATTTTGGTTATCACTCAGACCTCCGATTCGGGAGGGATAGATATGACTGTCGTACAACCAGTTTGAACATAGATTGATTGCTGTCCTGAGATTTTTTGTACGTGTATGGAAACGCCTGGCCCATTTGCGAGCCCGAAGCAAGCCCGGGGTGTTATCCCGGGATAATCGCGAGTATCACCACGTACACAGCGCGTCGAGTCAGATTATCGAGTCACAAAGATTTCCAAACACTTTATAACTTCTGCTTCAAACCATCACAAGGCGTTTTTGCCTCGCCCACATCTCGCTGCAATGTCGGCCATCCACATCGACGAAACTGCCGGCTCAGATACCACAGGGACGGGCGCCGCTGATCAGCCTTATCAGTCGCTCGGGGTCGCCTTCTTCAAGCACGGCGCGGCCTCGTCTTTCCTCACCCGTAGAGACGCGGCGGGGACCTACGAGGAGCCCACCCAGTCGTCTGTGAAGAAAGCGAAGAAGACCGCGGAGGGCCTGGAGAAAAAGCGCAAGAAGGCGGACGATCTGGTGCGCGCGGAGAACGAGGAGAAGGAAAAGCGCCAGCAGGTGCTAGAGCAGAGCAAGAAAATCGTGCTGGCCGAGGACGCGGGTCTCCCCAAGGCCGCGAAGGTGCGTTGGCCTTTGGGCGTGCGGATAATGGGTCCAAGGCGGTGACCTCGGCAAATCGCAGGCAAAAATTGTGCATCTGGAGCCTCTGCGATCGCAGCGCGTCAGGGTATTCGGATGGGTCCACCGTCTGCGCGTGCAGAAGGGGCTTATTTTCATCGTCTTGCGCGATGGCACGGGATATCTCCAGGCCGTGCTCACGGGTACCTCTGTGCGCGACCGCCATCGATTGGTTTGTTGTAAATCACTAACGATAAGGTCGGTAGACGCAAACATACGAAGCCCTGACGCTGGCGCTCGAGTCGACGGTAGAGCTCGTCGGCACGCTGCAGGTGGTGCCCGAAGGCAAGACGGCGCCCGGCGGCCACGAGCTTGCCGTCGACTACTGGCGCCTCATCGGCGGGTCTCCCGGCGGCGACGATGCGTTCAGCACGCGGTTGAACGAGGTACGCGTCTCTCTCCCTATCGACGCACCGCCCCGCTAACGCCCGCGCAGCACTCCGACCCCTCGATCCAAGCCGATCTGCGCCACCTCGTCCTCCGCGGCGAGACCGCCTCGAGCGTGCTCCGCCTGCGCGCCGCGCTGCTCAGCGCGTTCCGCGGCGCCTATGCGGCGCACGACATCCTGGAGGTCACGCCGCCGTGTCTCGTGCAGACGCAGGTCGAGGGCGGGGCGACGCTGTTCAAACTCGACTACTACGGGCAGCCCGCGTTCCTCACGCAGAGCTCGCAGCTGTACCTGGAGACGTGCCTCCCCAGCCTGGGCGACGTCTTCTGTGTGCAGGAGAGCTTTAGGGCCGAGAACAGGTCCGTGTTCTGTGCCGCTGGCATCGTATCGCAACTCATATTTCATCGCCCAGCCACACGCGGCGCCATCTGAGCGAGTACACGCACATGGAGGCGGAGCTCGCGTTCATCGACTTCAACGACCTGATGCACCACATCGAGACGATCGTACGCACCTCCGCGCTCTTGCTTATATCATCCCCACCGACCGTTCGTTCCTTTCTTCGTTCCCGCAGATCTGCGAAACCGTCGCGACCCTCCTCGCGGACCCCGCCTCCGCCGCGCTCATCAAGCAGCTCAACCCCGCCTTCGCGCCCCCCGCGCGGCCCTTCCTGCGCATGTCGTACGAGGACGCCATCGCGTGGCTCCGCGCGCACAACATCCAGCGCCCCGCCGAGGACGCCGAGGGCAAACCGCTCCTCGACGCGAGCGGCCAGGTGCGCATGGTCGACCACGAGGTCGGGGACGACATCGCCGAGGCGGCGGAGCGGCAGATGACGGACGTCATCGGGCGGCCGATGTTCCTGTACGGGTTCCCCGCGGCGCTGAAGGCGTTTTACATGAAGAAGATCCCCGCGAAGGAGGGGAGGCCGACGTTTACGGAGAGCTGCGATCTGCTCATGCCGAACGTCGGGGAGATTGTCGGTGCGTTGCGGCGCGGCGTGCGTCTTTGGTGCGGTGCGGTGCTGATGAGATGCAGGCGGGTCGATGAGGATCGAAGACATGGACGAGCTCGTCGCGGCGTACAAGCGGGAGGGCATCCCCGTGGAGCCGTACTACTGGTTCACCGACCAGCGCAAATACGGCACCTGCGCGCACGGCGGGTACGGGCTCGGCGTTGAGGTGCGCATCCCTCCACCAGTCTCTGTGTGTGCAGCCGATTGACCAGCTTGACAGCGATTCCTCGCGTGGCTTGCGAACCGATACACCGTGCGCGACTGCTCGTTATACCCTAGGTCTGTGCTCTTTATTCTGCATCATCGGCGGCGCGGGTGCTCATTGGACGTGTAGATGGCCTGGGAGGGCTACGCCCTGAGCTAATGAAGATCTGTCGCTCGTATTCGTACACATTGGATGTGCTATCCTTGTTTATTAAGA
This sequence comes from Mycena olivaceomarginata, assembly GCA_029378375.1. Classification (NCBI taxonomy): domain Eukaryota; kingdom Fungi; phylum Basidiomycota; class Agaricomycetes; order Agaricales; family Mycenaceae; genus Mycena; species Mycena olivaceomarginata. The sequence goes on from JARKIC010002468.1 coordinate 40,212, forward strand.
CTCTTTGTATCTGGGTATCCGAGGTGTATCGCGACCGATCCAAGTAATTGTAAAATGCTTAGAGAGTTTTTGTTTTGTTTTGAAGGAAATTTCCTAAAGCAGCGACCGGCGTTGATTGTTTGCGAATATTGATTCCCGAAACGGACGCGCTCTCTTGATCTTGAACCATGACGGCGCAAAAATACGTCTTCGCTCAGTGAGTGGAATTGCCAGTAGATATTCCGATGGTAGTTGATATGCGCTAGTTTTATGGTGGGGAACACCTACGTTAGTCGCATTGCGCGTTCATGCCGCAACTCAAGTTCAAGTTTCAACTCAGTCATACACCGTTGCCGATTGGACTGCAGACATCGAAGAAGCCAGTGCTCACCACATGTGCTTCTCTGGTCATTTCAAAGGAACTGCCTCTGACATGCCACAGCGACGGCTTCGTTCTCAACGTTGGCAAGGAGGACTGGCAGCAGGATCGCGTGGCAATGTGCTTCGAGGCTGCAGCCAGTTCAAAATCTGCACTGGCATTCTCTCTTTTCGTGAGCTTTGATATGAGGTTTGCTTCTCTGCTTTAATTTGCCATGATGAATTATTCATGAATGGATGATCAGTTCAATCCCCTCCTCCTCCTCCTCCGACGTCGACCTTCTCTGCGGCTACTTGACCGCCTTTGGGAACCACCCCAAGATGTTCCGATATCAGGATAAAGTGGTTGTCTCTACGTTTGCTGGGGAGGCGGCAACCTTCGGGCAAAACGGCGGCGACCCCGACACGGCGTGGTCCTTCGCAAAGAACGCGATGCAGAACGTTGTCCCGGTAATATTCTTCCAGTTTTTCGGTTTACCGAGATTCCTGAATGATGCGGAGTTGAAAGATCCATTTTATTCCAGCGTTTTTCGTCGACCCGGCGCGATACCCGACGATATCTCCCCTGGACGGTGTGTTCAACGTACGTATTTAATTTTGCACTATCCGCATTCGCCGCAAGTATCAACATGCCTACCAGTGGAACGGAGGGTGGCCACTGCATCTCACGCCGAACCATCCCCGACACGAGATTGAATCGCCCACGCTTGACACCGATAAGCACCACCTCGCCCATCTTGGCAGTCGCACCTTCATGGCTGCGGTGTCGCCGTGGTTCTTCACTGTACAGTTCATTTCCTTTCCAAAGAATACATTGCCGTACTCTAACTTACTGCAGCACTATGGTCCCGACAGCTGGAATAAGAATGCGAGCGTAGTTTCATATTTACCCTCCAAAAGTCTGACCCTTCATAGTGGATCTACCGCGGCGATGATTGGCTCTTCGTGCGCCGATGGGAACAGCTCATTGCATCGCGTTCAGAAATCGATATTGTGCAGGTCATCTCCTGGAACGGTTGGCCGGCTTTCTTTTTCCATAACACACCTCGGGTCAACTCACGTCTCGTCTAACACTCAGACTACGGTGAATCACACTACATCTGCCCTACAGTCCGTGGCACGCAGCCCGCGTCGCACGCCTGGGTTGACGGTTTCCCGCACGGCGCGTGGCTGCACCTCAACGGTTTCTTTGCGCGCGCGTTCAAAGACGGCGTCTATCCTCCTATCGAAGAGGACCGGGTATTCATGTGGGGGCGGCCCCATCCGCGCGCGGCGGACGCGCTGGAGAGCGTGCCGCGGCCGCGAAACTGGGAGCTCGTCTGTCTTATTCCTTCCCCAAAGTATAACTATTGTATGTAACTGACGCCACCCAGACGGACGACGTATTTTGGGTCGTCGTGTTGTGCACGGCACCGGCGACCGTGTCGCTGTATGCCGGGGATGCGGACCCCAAATCGGTCGAGGTGGGAATGGGGTTGTCGAAATTGTCGCGGCCGCTTGTGATAGGTGCGGGAATGCGGGTGACAGTGCAGCGCGAGGGCATCGTCGTGAAAGAATGCAGCGCCCGAAGATTCCGTTTTGACGGCAAACCAGCGGTATATAATTTTAACGCGTTTACGGCTATGGCGTGAAGGAATGGCATGCGGAACTTTTCAATATTTCCGGGACCAAAGACACCAATTCAGCTCAAAGAAATTAGCAGGACGGGGGTGTATGGTGACAATAATAGCGGGAATTCAATACCACCTACTTCTCAACTATGAATGTTCAACATCAAACCTGCGAGGCGTCGTTATAGCGAAATTTGAACTAGATACTACTTTACAAAAACTCGGAGCCATACATGTGCGATTATGATTATCTACGAATGAGAGAGAAGAGACGGAAACGATGTACGTTACTTTCAGTGCAGTACCGGAAGTTCAGAGACCCTGATCAATGAGAAATGCATAAAACTCCAAACACTCCGCCCCTGCCATCAACGTCGCCTTGAACGCATCCCAACTATCGAACAAAGTCTTTACGTCGACAATTTCTAAAATGGCACCCCAATCTGAGGGTGGAAGCTTGCAAACTCCGCTGGAAACGTAGCAGTTGGCGTGCGTGGCAAAGGCTTTGTCCTGCAGGGCCGCACAGGTAGTAACAGCACTCGGTGAGGCAATGGCATCGGGTACAAGAGCCTCCTGTAAGCAGTGCATGGTGGCAAGCATCCACGTCTGTCCCCGAGCGCTCAGGGTCGTGCGGTGAGCCTGGAATTTGGTGCAATACTTCTCGCCGTAGCCGAGCGGGTACCCGGTAGGCCCGCAATGATAACGCGATTCGAGACAGTCCGCGTAAAATGAGCAGCTGTCAGGAGGGGGATGCAAGCACTCGTTCGTGTGGATGACGCAGCATTTTGTCGAAGAGCCGAAAGCGAAGGACTGTCTGAGAGATGACGGCGCTCGACAGGGAGAGGGAGAAACAGAACCAGGAGAGAAAGCACTACATTCACTGCAATGCTAGAAGTTCGATCGTGAGTTAACGTTCACTCGAACGCAAGCCTGAACACACATTCGTTTCGTTGACGTCCAACAGGTATTAAATACGCTATTAAATGCCGTCAGATTTGTCATTTTTAGGGAGACACGCATCCGTACCCCATGTGTGAGAGTGAGACTTGAAGGGAGCCAGAGCTAGACTAAGATGAGGTAACTCAGTCTTCACGCACACAAGGGTTAGCAGTAGAAGTAAATGTACATAAGACAGTCACTCACCTCAGTCTTTGCGAAAACTTGAAATAGAGACAACCCGAGTAGAAAGGAGAAGGAGTGCTTGGATGTAACTAAATGGATAACGCGAACCTCAGTATAACTAAAAGGACGAAGAAACTTGAAAAAAGTTCACCGCGCCGTCCTCCCTGCAGGTACCAGCAGGTACCAATCCAGCTGTCAAATAAGCCCTTGCCTGTTCGCCAACGTTAACGAATAGCAGATGAATCTGTGGCGAAATTCGATGTGGTGGCAGATCTAAAGAAGACGCGTTGGGACGTGTCGGAGATTGAATTCGATCGAAGCCGATCGGATATAGAATCGGAGATTCAATAGCCATCAACCAGTCGCAGCCACGCGAAATTTCCATTCTCGCCGTCCATACTTATCTGGCAGACTTGACTTCACGGAACCAAAGTTCTCCGTGTGCATATTCACGGGCCACATGATAGCTCGCTGCATTTTATTCCCGCTGTGTTCGTCCCAAAGCTCTTCTCTGGCTTGGAATTAGCCAATTCATGTCCAGATCAGCTGATTTGATGGGATTGATGGGATCCATCATGGCTTGCCAAACAGCGTGAATTTAGGAACCCATGAAAGCCTGGGAGTCCCAAATTTTTGTATATAGATGTGTAGTATGTATATACACAATCTGGTCGAAGGAATTTACCTCAGCTCCATTTACTGTGCCAATACTAGTCGTTTTTCATTGGTGTGGCCCAATATAGAAATAACACGTGATGTTCGTTGAGGGTGGATGGGGCCTACCTTAGACATGGGTGGAAACAAATACGTGACAGACTCACCAGTGAGTTGTTATTGCCAACTACAAGTGTGCGGTAGTACGTGGCAGGCAGGGCCGCTGCGATGCCATTCTCGTGCGCCAGCACCACAAGGTCGAAGGAGAGTCCGCGGTGGGGTGCGATCTGCGTTGGGTTGTACACCCTGTTGACGAGCAGCAGTGTGTCGTCGTACGTGTCAAGTGTCGTGGGGTTGATGCACGTGATGCGCGCCACTGCGGCGGCGAGGACATTTGTATAGTCGTATTTGCGCCCGAGCTGGATGAGCATGCCGAGGGCCGCAGGTGGGAGGAGGGGCTGGCCTAGGAAGACCCTGCATCCCACTCACTGCCATTCAGCATGTGCATAAACTCGAGCAGGACTGAATGTGGTGCACGCACAGGTCGTACAGTGCCTTCAGCAGATATTTGACAAAGTAGTTGGGGGCTGGCTGGAATCAGACATTGAAGATGCCATTGAACAAAGCTACGTGCTGTTGAATAAATCCAATTCAACTTGTGCTGGTAAGGGGTGCTCAATTCTCAGTTTGAACTGTTCAGTTTGGATTTTAAATATCTAATCAGCCAATCGTGTCGAATATTATTAAAAATCCAAACTGAACCCGTTCAAACTAAGAATTGAGCACCCCTTATAAAACTATACCACAACATAAATACATTTTAGCCAGAAACTAAACACAGTACATAGCATTCAGAGATTGAAAGTAGCTAGGGGCTCAACCAATTTCATTGCATCCAAATTTTTATTTTTGTCTTCAAGATCATCCTCCGTTTGATCTGAAATACCACTAGAGATTTTCAATTCTGCCAGCTTGACCAAATTCTCTCTGTGTTGCTGGTGCACATCCTTGCCAACACTTGCCAGCCTTTCATCAATCTGTACAATCTGTTTTGCCTGTGATGACCTTTTAAACAGAGGTCTTGCAGTTTCCCAATGGCCCACTGCCTTCAGCAGGTCATTGCATCTCTTGTGAATATCCCCAAGTCTGAGCATGCATTCCGCTCTGCTGCGATGCACATCCATCGCAGTAAGGTCACAAAATCCCGGGAACTCCTCCCACACCTTCCTGTGCCTGGTCGCCATCGCCTCTGCAGTGTCCTTCATGCACGTGCCGCAAAGCATCTGGCACGCCTTGTCGAGCTTGTGCAGCCCCACAACAACACCATCATCCATGAAGCGGCAGAATATGGACTTGTGCAGCCTGCGGCATCGCCGCATGTGGGGCTCTGCGGCCATGCGTGCAGCCAGCCGAGTGTGTATCCTGGCTGGAACTGTTTCACCAGGAGGTGTTCGCAGCCGATGAGGCAACGGCACAGGTCGAGCAGGGGCAGTGTCATGAATTGTCTTTTCATTTTACTTCCAGAACCCGAACAACCCGATCATTGATCAGATCAACTATCTGATCAATCGAACTTGGATACCGTTTTAGGATCCCAAACGGTTATGATCGGTTTCCCGACCTTCGGGTTCCCGATCACCCCTCTACGTTCCTATACCCCTTCATTTACTTCGCATTAATCTTGTCCATTGTCATTGGACACTGTACCTTAATTTACAAACCCCTAGAGGCTTTAGTATATAAACCGTAGTTATTCTCCTGTACTTTACACTATTCTAGTCTAAACTCCAGGCTTATTCATTTGGAACTCTTCGTGCTTCAGTCGCTCTCGTCACCTCAGAACCCGGAATCTGCTCTGTGCTGACAAAAGAATAGTGTCTCTACATGGTGTACCCGACTGGACGTAACACGATGAGCAACGAATATGTGCTCCCCTCGATGGAGAGCTTTGGCGCCCTAAACGGCGAAGAGAGGGACAGTGTCCTGCTGCAGGCCCTACAACACGCAGGAGGGCAATTCGGAGTGATGCAGGAGGAACTGGGGAACTTGCGTGGAGAGAATCGTCTGCTCCGCGAGGACAACACCCATTCGCAACAACTCTTGCGCGATGCCCTCGTTGCCTTGGGAAGAGCCTCTACGGGAGGGCCCAGGGAGACTAAACAGGTGAAGATGGCCCGTGTCGCCGCCCCTACCCCGTTTAAAGGAGACTCCGAATTGGTGGACTCCTATCTGGCGGAGTGCTGGTTGCACTTCCTGGACAACCCGACGTACGAGTGGGACAGCGCGAAGATCGCCTTCGTCCTGTCCTACATGAAGGAAGGATCGGCAGCGGCATGGGCCAACAACGTTGTGCAGGCCATGCGCAACCCGAGGGACCCCGATACCCTGCTGTATCGGAGTTACGAGGTCTTCGAGAAGAACCTCATTGATGCCTTTAAAGGAGGGGCACAGGTGGAAATCGCGCAGGCTAAAATCGAGAAGCTGCGCCAGGGTGCGGGAACGGCCACGGAGTACTTCACGCTCCTGGACACATACAACAACACCGCGGGTTACGACGAAACCACGCGTATCCGTCTCCTCAAGCAGGGGATCCTGAAGCCAGTTCTGCAGTCCGTCTACGGACAAACCGCACTACCAATCACCTATGCCGACTGGAAAGCGGCGGTCATCAAGCATGACGGGTTGCGTCACGCCTTCCACGTTATGGATGGCGCGCTTCGCGATCGTCCCGTTACGGTGCCTAAGGTGCAATAGAACCAGAACCCGGGGAACTTCTTTTGCAGGAATGAGCAGCGCGCTCCAACGAATCCCCCTGCGGCCGTCGTTCTGCCCCCGGTCGCCACTGGCGGGGCCCCCTAACGCAGGGCCTGCGCCTATGGACATAGACCGGACGGTCAGCGAGAAGCCGGTTCCCCGATGCTACCAGTGCGGAGAGGTCGGGCACATGGCCCGTAACTGCACTACCCGAGGACCCACCAACCCACAATTCCGAGCTCTGATCTCAGAAATGATGGAGGAACGCCTCGGGAAGGAGGATTTTCCCGAAGAATCCGAGTGAAGACTGTGCCCTTGGATTCTCGTATACCCCCCCCACCTGTAACGACTTCGAACAATTCATTCTCTGTTTTGACTATTGAAGAACCTGGTGTGGGGGAAGACACAGTGGAGATGGAAGGAGAGGGAGCGAGGACTCCCTCTGAGTTTGAGAAGAGTGAGGGAGCCGTTTCTCCCTCTGACTCTAAGCGAAGGGGCAAGAAACCCCAGAAGCCCGAGCGGGAGAAAGCGGAATGGCGCAGACTCCCCCTCGGAAGCGTGCGTCGGGTTGCAACCCGAGCGCGGGGCCCAAGAATGGAAGGCGCGGGAGATCATCACCAAGTGGACTCACCCGGCCAGAATACAAGAGGTGGACGACGAGATGGTGGAAGAAATCCGGACGGCTTACTTCCCTGACGCCCTGGCATACTGGACAACTTGAAAGAGCCATCACAGTATATCCGGGCCACTGGGAACTCCATGATGGTTCCAATGACCCTTGAAGGGCTGAATAACCTTAAAGGTTATACAGTGGTCGGGTTACTGGACAGTGGGGCTACCAACGGATTCATGAGCCAGCGGTTCGTCGACGAGCACGGAATCAAAGTAGAACCCCTAGCCGTAGCGGTTCCGGTTTACAACGCAGACGGTTCCATCAACAAAGGAGGACGCATCACCCACGTCGCGCGCATGCATCTCCGAATGCAGGACCATGCCGAAATATTCTCGTTTGCGGTAACGGATACTGGGAAGAGCGACGTCATCATTGGGTTCAATTGGTTGAAACAACACAACCCGGAGATCGACTGGCAGAAACAAACCATTCGTTTCTCCAGGTGTCCTGCTGCTTGCAAGCGAGCCCGCTTATGAGAGGAGTGGGAGGAGGAGGACAACACCGACGTAGGAGAGGGAGACCGCATCTTCGTCACGAATATGTATCCCGAAGACATTCTGGACAGATGGGATGCCGAACACCTCCGCGCTATGGGTAGCGTGGCTACTAAGCTGGCGGCCGCTGCTCACGAGGCCAAGGGGGCTAAGACGCTGGAAGAGAGCGTCCCCGCTCATTATCTGGAGGAATTTCGAGGGGTCTTCGAGAAAAAGGACTTCGATAAATTACCGGAACGGCGAAAGTGGGACCACGCGATAGAGTTGAACCCGGCGCAGAACCCGTAAAGGGGTGGAGTATTCCCTTGTCTGTCCCGGAACAGGCAGAATTGGACGCGTTCATTAAAGAACATGTGGAAACCGGCCGTATTCGCCCCTCGAAATCGCCATGGGCCTCTCCTTTCTTCTTTGTGAAGAAGAAGGATGGGAAACTACGGCCTGTTCAGGATTATCGGAAGTTGAACTCCCTTACCATCAAGAACCGGTATCCTCCTCCGTTGATCTCGGAGATCATGCACATGCTCCGTAAGGCAACCTGGTTCACTAAATTGGATGTTCAATGGGGATACAACAATATCCGGATCAAGGAAGGAGAAGAAGAGAAAGCCGCGTTCGCCACAAACCGAGGGTTGTGGGAACCGTTGGTTATGTTCTTCGGCCTTACGAATTCGCCGGCCACCTTCCAATCCATGATGAACGACATCTTTGCGGATCTTATTGCGGAAGGACGGGTTATTGTTTATCTGGACAATATTCTCATCTATTCGGAACATCTGGAAGAACATTGCTCCACAGTCAAGGAGGTCTTGTGGATTCTCCAGGAAAACAAGTTGTTCCTGAAACCCGAGAAATGCGAGTTCGAACAGAGAGAGGTCGAATACCTGGGCGTCATCGTCGGCGATGGGAAAATTCGGATGGATCCCATAAAAGTCGAGGGCGTTCGACAATGGGCAACCCCGAGGAATGTCAAAGACGTACAAAGCTTCCTCGGGTTCCTCAACTTCTACCAACGCTTCATCAAAGGATTCGGGGATTACGCGAAGCCGTTAACTTGTCTTACCTGGAAAGATTACAAGTGGAGGTGGGGAGAACTGGAAAAGAACGCGTTCGACCAATTAATATTGGCCGTAACTTCGGAACCCGTACTGCATTTTCCAACGGACGATGGGGAATGGCGGGTGGAGGCGGATTCCTCGAATTACGCCACAGGGGCCTGCTTGACGCAGTGCCAGGACAGGGTGTGGGTTCCGATTGTGTTCATGTCCAAGGGACTAAACGACACCGAGCGGAACTACGACATCCACGACAAGGAAATGTTGGTGATCATGTGGGCCCTTTACGAATGGCGACACTATCTACAGGGCAGTCAGCTGAAATTCGAGATCTGGACCGACCACAAGAATCTGGAGTACTTCACCACGACGAAGAAACTCAATAGACGACAGGCTCGGTGGTCTTTGGAACTCAGTGAATACGACTTCGCGCTCATTCATAAACCCGGGAAACAACACGCGAAAACCGACGCGCTTTCGAGGCGAAGCGGTCATGAGAAGGGGGCGCAGGATAATTCGAATCTTGTGCTGCTGCCGGAACAGTACTTCCGGAGGATGGACGGGGAGGAATTTTTGAAAGCCATGCCGGCGGTCTTGGACGACATGGTGGGCGATCAGTTCATGGAGGACATCAAGGGTGGGAAAGCTGATTGGGAAGATGTGGTGAAGAAAGCGCTAGAAGAAAAGGCCGAGGGCTGGGAAGAACACGAGGACGGGTTCGTAACCCGGTATCGAACCGTATATGTTCCCCCGACTGGAGATCTACAACACCGGATTCTACGAGCACACCACGACGACTACATTTCCGGACATCCGGGACAATTCCGAACAGCGGAATTAATAACCCGGAACTACTATTGGCCCTCTCTGCTATCGGATGCTAAACAATATGTCTCGGATTGTCCCGTGTGTCAGAGGACGAAGCTCTTTCCCTCTAAGCTCCGAGGACCACTACATCCCAACGCGGTTCCGGAAAGGGTTTGGCAGAATGTTTCGGTGGACCTGATCACCAAACTACCCGTCAGTAATGGGTACGACTCTATCGCAGTGATCGTGGATCAACTAGGGAAAGGAATCCGGGTGGTGCCTTGCACCGAGCACCTGGGAGGAGAGGGGATGGCGCACATTTACCGCGACCATGTGTGGAAAGACTTCGGGTTGCCCGAGGTGGTGATTAGCGACCGCGGGACGCAGTTCGTAGGACACTTCATGCGGGATCTGTTGAAGCTCCTGGGCATAAAGTCGAACACCTCGACGGCCTATCACCCGCAAACCGATGGACAAACCGAACAAGTCAACCAGAACATCAAGCAATACCTCCGGGTTTTCACCAACTTCCTGCAGGACGACTGGGCGGATTGGTTGACTCTGGCGGAATTCAACCACAACGATCAGGTTAGCAAGACTACGGGTTTCAGCCCCTTCTTCATGACCATGGGGTTCCACCCGCGGAAGGGGACGGAACCACGTCTTGAAGTACCGACCGAGGATGCGACGAAATTTGCAACCCGGATGTCGAAGGCCCGAGAGGAAGCGGGAGCCGCCATGCGCGCAGCGCAGGAGACGATGAAAAGGTTCTACGATGCCAAACGACAGGCAGACCCCGACTACAAACCCGGCGATAAGGTGTACCTCTCTGGAGCAAATTTGGTCACACATCGCCCGACGAAGAAGTTCGAAGCTCGGCGCTATGGTCCTTTCACGGTCGTCCGTAAAGTGGGAGCCATCTCCTATGAGCTTAAACTTCCCGACTCCTGGAAGGTTCATCCAGTCTTCAACACCGTATTCCTTCGACCCTGGGTTCCACCGGTGGCGGCTCATCAGCATCATGACAATCCCCTCCGCCTGACGTGGTGGACGGGGTTGATCTCTATGAGATTGCCGAGGGTACTGAAGATACGCCTCAACAAAAAGCGGAAACACTTGCAATACCTGATTCGATGGGAGGGTTATGGACCCGAGGATAATACCTGGGAGCCCTTGGAACACTTGGGGGATTCTACCGAATGTCTTGAAGACTTCTACGAGAAGTACCCGACGGCTCTAAGAGAGACCGCACACGGACGGAAGTGGGTCATCACAGGCCAGGACCTGTGGAACAAGAAGTGGTGTCGATCGTGAAACCCGAGGCGGATTTTACCTAGAGGGGGGGTAATGTCATGAATTGTCTTTTCATTTTACTTCCAGAACCCGAACAACCCGATCATTGATCAGATCAACTATCTGATCAATCGAACTTGGATACCATTTTAGGATCCCAAACGGTTATGATCGGTTTCCCGACCTTCGGGTTCCCGATCACCCCTCTACGTTCCTATACCCCTTCATTTACTTCGCATTAATCTTGTCCGTTGTCATTGGACACTGTACCTTAATTTACAAACCCCTAGAGGCTTTAGTATATAAACCGTAGTTATTCTCCTGTACTTTACACTATTCTAGTCTAAACTCCAGGCTTATTCATTTGGAACTCTTCGTGCTTCAGTCGCTCTTGTCACCTCAGAACCCGGAATCTGCTTTGTGCTGACAGGCAGGGACGCGTGTGTGCCATCCTGGCGCGTGAGGCCGTCAAGGAGCTGGACCCATGCATTTAAAGTTTAAGATTCAAGAATATTACCAGGATGTAATAGGCATGAGTGAAAACAGATGCATGACAGACTCACCAGTGAGTTGTTATTGCCAACTACAAGTGTGTGGCAGTACGCGGCAGGCAGGGCTGCTGCGATGCCATGCTCGCGTGCCAGCACCGCGAGGTCAGAGGAGAGCCTGCGGTGGGGCGCGATCTGCGTCGGGTTGTACACCCCGTTGACGAGCAGCAGCGTGTTGTTATATGCATCGAACATCGTGGGGTTGATGCATGTGATGCACACCACTGCGGCAGCGAGGATGTTCATATAGTTGTATTTGTGCCAGAGCTGGATGAGCACACCGAGGGCCACGGGCGGGGGGAGGGGCTGGCCTAGGCATCCCACTCACCGTCATTCAGCATGTGCATAAACTCAAGCAGGACTGAACGCGGTGCACACACGGGTCATACAGCGCCTTCAGCAGATATTTGATAAAGTAGTTGGGGGCTGGAATCAGACATTGAAGATGCCATGAACGAAGCTACGTGCTGTTGAATAAATCCAATTCAACTTGTGCTATAAAACTATACCAAACATAAATACATTTTACATAAATACATTTTTAGCCAGAAAACTAAACACAGATTGTAAGTAGCTAGGGGCTCAACCAATTTCATTGCATCCAAATCTTTATTGTTGTCTTCAAGATCATCCTCCGTTTCATCTGAAATACCACTAGAGATTTTCAATTCTGCCAGCTTGACCAAATTCTCTCTGTGTTGCTGGTGCACATCCTTGCCAACACTTGCCAGCCTTTCATCAATCTGTACAATCTGTTTTGCCTGTGATGACCTTTTAAACAGAGGTCTTGCAGTTTCCCAATGGCCCACTGCCTTCAGCAGGTCATTGCATCTCTTGTGAATATCCCCAAGTCTGAGCATGCATTCCGCTCTGCTGCGATGCACATCCATCGCAGTAAATCCCTCCAAAGCAACTGTGAACAGGCTAACAGCAGTATCCTCATCATTGTATGAGAGAAATATGTCCCCCAAGAATTGAAGAGCTTGATACATACAAAGTCTATATGTTGACTTCAGAGACAGTGCCAGAAATAGTACTGTCCAGCTGGACATTGAATGTTTTTTCAGGCCAGCAGCTGACATTACCAAGTTGCTTCAAACAGTAGAATATGATGTCTATACTTTTCCTGTCCACAATTTGATACACTGTTCAAAGATCATCTTTGCTTCATGAAACTCTCCTTTGTGGAGATGGAAATGTCCCTAGGATGGTATCACACATTGCTAATTCCAGGATCTGCTCAGGAGTCTCAAATATGTTTCTGGCTGCATCCAGGTTCCTCAACACACTATCCTTTGGGTAACCCATGTGCACACCAAGCTCTGCAATATTGAGCAAAACATATCCACGATTCAGTTCACTTTGATCTGGAGGCATTTCCTTGAGTTTCTGGACATGAATGTTGTATGCTTCAAGGTATTCTGATTTCAACATATGGATCTCTGCCTGGTCACCCATGAGTGTCTGGTAGGTGTTGCCACCTGATAGTCCACAAAGACCTAGGAGATGCATGGACCTTTTGAGAGTAGAAACACTTCTGCTATAGTCACCAAACCATTCCAAGCACCTTGCTTGAATATTCAGTGCATTTGCTTCAGCAAACAAATTTGCAGAAATTCTGGCTAGCCTCTGTGCTTCAAATGCCTGCAATTGGGCTGTAGAATAATCACCAATTTGCTCGTTCATTAATGCCAGGTTATACAATGCAATTGAATGCCTTTTGGTGTTACCAGTGGAATGTGCCAAAGATACAGCTGTTTGGCAAAATTCTATGGCTTTGACTAGGTCACTCACACTTCCCCGATAGTAGTCTGCAATGCAAATGTAAAACCGGCCTATGCAACTTGTGTTAGTGTCATAACAAAGCAAGCCCAACTGAGAAGCTAACATTTAAGATCTGGGTCATCAAAGTGCTCAAAATGGTTCAATCCTTTAGTGACAAGTGTATCTAGATCAGAGATTATAGTTTCTCTCCAGGACCAAATTATTTCAGCAATGACATAGGTCCTGAGGTGATGATCTTCTGAGTGTGGAAGAATATTGTGGACCTGATGAATCAATGGTGCGATTCCCTGGCCCACAAGTCGGCGAAATACATTCAGATGACATATACTATAAATTATATCATGAGCTCAGGATGACCCTGTTGGAGTCCATTGTGAAGGATATTCTGTATGTTGGCTAGATTTGATGATATCTGTGAAACTGTTGCTGACACTTTTTCAGATCCTTGGTGATCCTCAAAGAATTTGAGGAGGGACTGGAAATGTTTGAACAGAGGTTGGATAAGATTCTCAGATGGAGGTTGGATTTTATTCATGTATTCCCTGATAGGCACCAATGCCTTGAGGCGTTTTTGCTCATTGCTATATGCTAGAGCAGTACCAATCAATGCAGCTTTACATCCAAGTACATTCTTGATTGGTAGTTTGCTTTGTAATAACTCCACATCTGAGAGTCCATCTGGCAGCATTGATAGGAGACTGAGAAGATCCTGGGAATGTCTATTGAGCCTAGGACTTGACAGAGACAGTGAAATTGATATTTCCAGGTTGGCTGCTTTATCAGTGCCCACTGAGATCACAGATATTTTTCTCCCTCTCCCAGCGGGCCAAGACATTAGGGCATCCCTCTGAGTCCACTAGATGTGCAATAAGACTGACTGCAAGGGGCATGTTGTCTGTCAGGGAAAGGACCTTATCAACCTCATCAAGGTTGTGGTTTCCATCTGCAATGTCAATGAATGTTTTTCGAGCAGCATCCTGATCCAAAGGCTTGAGAGGCTGCAAAAAAGGCCTTGTCCACTGCATTTTCCCAGGTCTTTCTGCCCCTCGCATTGTTATCTGTCATAATTTCAGCAAATCCATATAAAGGAAAAAATCAACTCACCATCAATGCTAGATGCTCTGTATCTGTAAGCAGGGATAGAAATTCTTCAATATCACTACGACATTCCATAGGCTCCCACAATGTTTCAAGGTTATCAAGAACCAAGAGACTGCTGGGGCTACTGGAAAAGTGCTGAAAAAACTGCTTGACTCAGATCTTTGCCTGGCTTGAGCCCAATGTTGGCCCCAATAAGTGCTGCAAGCTCAACTGTGCTTGATGCAGAGTCACAGGCAACAAAGAAACAATGTTGCTGATATCTGGTCTTGATCTGTGCATGATGGATAACAGCTCTTGCAAGACTGGTTTTGCCCATTCCTCCACTGCCTAGAATTGCTATCCGTGGGGTTCCCTGGTTGAAAAGTTGAAGGATATCTGAGAGCTCAGAGTCCCGTCCATGGAATATCTTTGGTTCTGAGGGTAGCATTGAGATTGAGGTTGAGCTGGAGATTACTATGAGTAATTGATTATTGGATGAATCAAATCACTACCTGTTGTGGGATCCTGAATAAACACGGCTTGTCTGTAAAGAATTTAGTATGATATTGGCAAAGTGGGGAACATTTCTTGACCATGGATAGTCCATCTGAACTAGTTGTATCAGAGAGTTCTCCAATCATCCTCAGCACTTCCTGGTTTCTCTGTTCTGCCTCCTGTCGCATCTTTGAAAGATCTGTCATAATATTGGCATCTCCAATCTGTGTGGTATCCATCAATGAGATCTCCCAGAACAGTGATAGGCTTACCTGAAAGAAATCCAGTCCTTGTTTCAAACCAGACTGGCAATCCCTGAACAACATGCTCAACTCTCCCTGACGGAGGAATTTTTTGATTTTGTTGCCAATTCTTTGAGCCTCCACAAATGTGTGGATTTTATGCAGAGTCCTACATGGATTGTCAGTACAGAAAAGATTGTCTTTCTGCAAGAAACATGCTCAGTGAATTTTCCAATATTCTCCAGGATAGTTGGTGGCAGCACCCCACTGGTTGCAGAATTACCATGGACAACTATAATTGCATTGATCAATATGTAGGTCTGTTCCATCAACTGCACACAGCTGTCTTTGTTTTGTTTGACTGCCTGAGAAGAGTGGTGAGCCAGGATGGTTGTAAAAGCAAACCCTGAACTCTACCTGAATATGATCCAGAAGGGACTGTGTTGTGTTCAAGATGGCTTGAAGAACGGGTGGTATCAAAGTTGGTAGCAAGCAATTGCAGGGCATTGATAGTCATCATCAAACATGTTGTAATATTGTTCAGTCGGACTTGACTGGCAGTGAGCTGAGAAGGCATCTTAAGAGTTGTTGGGGGGTGTACACCTACCTTCTACCTATATAAAGTCCATGCCAAGGCCTGGGAATGCCCTGTTCTCAGGGCGGTTTCCAAACACATGCTGAGGTTTTAAATCACTGTTTCATTAGTTGACGGGGAAAGACATCCTCTGATGATCCACTGAGCCATTAAAAATATCCGGTTTCTGCCATGCAATGTTCGGCACCTTTGTACATTCAATAATTCACATACTCAAACTGCTTTATTCAGCCTAACTAGAGAAACTTCGGGCCTCATGGTGTATTAGCACAATTTGAACTGGTGTCTGTGTGGTGCCATTCCAGCAATGCCCAAATCAAAGATGAGGATGCATCAACTTGGCTGCAATTGTAACTGGTTCCACCATCATCAAAATAGAACAGAACCCAAATCAAAGATGAGGATGCATCGACTTGGCTGCAATTATAACTGGTTCCACCATCATCAAAATAGAACAGAATTTTGATGTGCATGTCTGAGAGATTCTCTATTTGCACTACAAAGTGCTCAACAGCTTCATGTCGCTGGAAGGGAAGGACAGTCACGCCACATAGTATGGCTTGGAATCTGGAGTGGGTCAAACACACTTTTGTAAGAGGAAGCAGGATAGATTCATCAAGTTGTCAATGTACAAATCCGGGAATATGAATGTGTAGGTTCAATGTAGGAAGTAGTTATATATGTGGTGGTTGTGCAAATAAATATCTGGTCTTATTATCACATGAGGCAGTCGGAGCCGATCATTGATTTTCACTCTTGGTCTCTTACTACCTTGTCCAGTCTCTTACACAGACGTCCCACTCACAACCTCGTTCTAAATACATGCATTCACCTCCTACAAAACACCAATACATCGAAAACACATCGATAACGTGTTCTAAAGTCTGGTTGTGTTCACCCGCAAAATGCAACTACACACACGTGACCAGTTGGAATTGGACGTGGAATGTCGTTGGAATGGTTCTGGAATTTTTCACTGAGAGTGAGACGTCGAAGGATAGTGCATGTACTCTGAGTACATTTTGAGACCCACGAGTAAGCCAGCGTGACGACTTCGGGCCGTTATTCACACAAGAACTTTGGAGCGGGTGCTCTGAGAAGATCCGGATGATTTTACGGTTTCACGGAATATAAGCAACCCCCCCACGAGCCCTTATGGACCGGGTAACCTCTCCGCGCATTCAATCCAGGATAGTCTGGTGGTGGGTGATACATTATATTGCACGACAAGGTGTTCATTTTACGATAGCTACATGCCGGTACATGGTGACTACAGACACCCCCAAGATTACGCTGCACTGGCTTGAAAAGTCGCGCTCCCAACGCATCCTCTGGCTTCTTGAGGAACTCGGTGTTTCCTACGAAATCAAAACGTATAAGCGCGATCCCAAGATGATGCAAGCACCACACGAACTCAAGGACCGTGCATCCATTGGGCAAGTCCCCCGTTATCACCATCGGAGGGAGAACTATTGCCGAGTCCGGACTCATCGCCGAGTACCTTTGCGAGCACTTTGCCGGTCCCTCTTCGACCTTGGTCCCACCAAAGTGGAAAGAAGGATGTGAGGGGCAGGTTGACGGTGAAACAGAGGCGTGGATGCGCTACCGATATTACATGCACTACTGCGAGGGGTCGATGATGACACTGATAACAATGGCATATATTCCCTGGAGTGAGTTCGTCATTTAACTCAGTGCGCAGGACTGAAGCTTTGTAGGCATTAAAGGGCCCCAATTCCTTTTTTTCTGCGCCCCATTACATCCCGCATCGCTAACCAGCTCGGGTCGTCGTTTGTTGGGCCTGAGTTTGTGACGCACTTGGGATTCCTGGAAGCACAGCTGGAGTCTGCCCCAGACGGCGGACCATATCTTTGTGGGGTGCATCTCACCGCAGCGGACATTCTGATGAGCTACCCACTGTTCATTGCAAAGATCCGACAGGATGGCCACAGTGAATTGAACGAGAAGGAGTATCCGAAGTTGTGGCGTACACCGAGATGCTAAAGGGAACCGAGAGCAGTAAGCGTGCAATTGTGAAGATAGTTGAAATCGAGGGCGAATACTCCGAATCCATTTAGCACTACCTGTTTGGACTTTATTGCGTCAATATAGCAGACTGCCAGAATATGTACTCAGTCACCGGGCGAACGGCGCTACTTATTTTGGAAGAGCCAGCGGCCAAGTGGGATCGAACGGAGATATTTCCCGGCGGCAAGTTTCAGCACGAGTTACGGTCAACACAAGAAAAGGAGATGTGTTCGTTCCATGTATTGAGTAGGTTGACCTAGGTATCAACTCTTCTCATCCACATCCCAGGCGTGATGTTCGCCGGTCCAGTACGACCTACAAAAAAAAATCAAACAATATTTTAAATGTGTGAATTCACACTTACGGAGGCAAATCGACCATGGGCGGTGGCCCAGCAGGCAGGATGTCGGCATACGTGATGCTCGATGATCCAGAGGCACCGGGCGGAGGCGGGGGGCAAGCCGATCCAGGATGAAGATGGAGAGGAACGAGAAGGCGGAGATTGTTTCCGATACCGGGGAGGAAAGGGAGCCTCAAGAAGGAGATTGTACTGTGGATAGAATTTAGGTTGACTGATAGAAACGATAGAAGCGACTCGCCTGCCAGTCGAGAAGTTCGGTGTTGCTCGTCGGCGCATACGGTTATGGCGATCGCAGAATGGAAATGTACGGCTCGTCTCCATATGCCGCGACCCTTTTTGTCCTTCGGTCCAGGGGAGGGGATCCACTCTGGTTCATCGAGGACCTGATGGACAGCTGCGACGCGTGTAACATCACCCAGACTGCCCTTAAGGTCGAAATCCTCCTCAACCTGACGCATATGGGTTCGCACGCGAATCTCGGTCGTGCGACGGATGGCTAGTCTTACATCAGAGGACAAGGCGGGCAGAGCCGGAAAAGTGGCCTCCCGTGCTTGTCCGTCGGCGCATCAGATATATGCATTAATTTGGTGACTGTCTCAATATGAAAGCTGAATGGAATAGCTGTTGTGATGGGGTATGAGGCCATGTCCGCAATCGTGAGGAGTGATCTACCGTAGTCCGAAAAAAACCGACTCACCTTGACGCAGGCGCGCGAGTAGTCACCTCAAATTCCTTGCCGGAGCTTTTCTTCTCCCGTAAAGTTGCTCCATGGGCCATTCCAACCCTGTCTCAGAGTTTCCCGGGCTAGGAGCTGGCCCTGCGAGGCAGCAGGAACGACTGAGAGATGATTCTGCGGATACGGCGGTTTGTCCGATAAAACCTAGTCCGTTCACCGACGACTTCTAAGCATAGCTGATAGTGGCCGTACGGTGGAATACCTGCTATAGGTTTGCATAGGCGGGAGGACAAACAATTCAACCTCACCTCGCAGTGAAACGATGGCGGGAGGTTTTCTGGAAGCAGAAATTGGAAAGGGCAAGATAGAATATCAGAACCGGGGGTAGGATATGCAGTTCTTGATCCCCAAAGAGAAATTCTAGTGTCAAAGAGCTGGAGATTACTCTGAGTGACAACAGACGTAAGGTTGTTGAAAATATGAACCAACGGTGACTGTCTGATGGTGTCGGAGGTGGACATATCGGCGTTCACCGTGGTTAGGTGGCTATCAGTATATTTAGCATTTACAACAATAAGTGTACGGAACATACCCATGTACGATACCTTTGAATTAATCCGCAGGTGCTCGAGTTTGTCCTCTTGTGCTAGGGTAACATTCAAATCGACACGACCTGTAATTGTTTCTCCGGCTACGCGCGTAATGTCGTGAAAGTGGAGGGTTACTGGACCGTCCGTCGACAGGGTGCTTTTTGAGGCCATGATATTGGGCATCTTCTACTCGCGACTTTATAACATGAAACCGGTTGATAAGCATCGTGAGCACTGAGCACTGCACTTGGTTAAGCAATGGCACGATCATCGCGTCACACAGCCCTCGAGAGAGTATGGATATGCAGCTGCACACTTTAACAAGTGGTGCTCTTGAATCTAACAGCGAAAACCTGTGTCAAGGGAGTGCTAACAAGCCAACAACAAGCACTTGGCACCGCATGTTCACCGGGATGATCCGCGCGCTTGCCGTCGATGAACATGTAGCCTTCACAGATTCAATATTCCATTGCTTCCGTACCACTACTGCTTTGCTGAGTCTTGGTGTTTTATTCGCTGATGTAGTCCCGAAAAACAAAATTTAAACCGCGTCCGTTGTACTCTAGAATCCGGAAAAACTACAGGTTCGGCGTACAAGACAGCTCTTGGATACATCTAGTGTTTGAATAGTATACTGTGGACCCTCACCAGGACGGAGGCTAAGAATTGAGAGACGGACTGGGTTTGTAATGTTTAATATTTTATCTGGTCGCCGATCGCGAAATAGAGGCGAAATTCTATCGGTGGCACACACAGTACGAAGACGATCAATGGACGTCTGAATATTTGCTTCTCCTGATCTGAGCTTTGTGGGTTATCCTAGAAAGTTTACGACTTGTTCTCGCTATGAGAATCTGCCGGCAATCCACCTCAACAGGGCAAGCGTACGAAGAGTACTGGTAAAATTCAACCTTACGCCCGTGATTTGTGTTCGACTTGAGTGGCTCCAAAAGTTCGGCAGAGGAAAAACGAGGTGGATATCAAATGCATAAAACAATCGAGCGCCTGAGTGCATTTGAGGGGCCACGACTACTTAGGCTAGCGGTGCGGAATTTCCATGGATCGAAGGAAGTCGACGCAAAGAAGGATATTTATTCGTTCAATGTGCTGAGTGGACGATACATCCATCATTTCTTCTCATCAACATCCCAGGTGTGGTGTTCGCCTGTCCAGTACGACCTGAAATGAAGTCAAAGATCAGTTTTGGACTGTAGGTGTAAGCGTACGGAGGCAAGTCGACCATGGGCGGCGGCGGCCCAGCAGGCAAGATATCTACATAAGTGAGTGTTCGATGATCCTGCGTCCCCGAGCGGAGGCGGCGGGCAA